>DVZL01000410.1:0-23626 GCA_018236625.1 Lasaia peninsularis
GTGTTCTGTTTTTTAGAATATAAATTCTACAACTTTATTCCACGTAATATTTATTTATATTCACGACATAATCGTACTTATTTTAATTGTTTGTGACTGATATTTTTATAATTATTCTGTGTATTATGTTACAATATTATTATCATTGTTAACAGATAAATTTTTGTACTACTTTTATTAGAGAATTATTAAAGTCTTGGCGCCAAATTCGAATCAAAGTCTCAAAATCTGGCGATCAAATTCTATCGAGTCGCCATCTCTGATTAGAATGTCCAAAGCTTTAGTATCTCATTCGCTCTCGAGATCTGCTCTGAATCTAAATAAAGCTCTCTCTTGAACCTTCGAGAGTCACTATTTCGATGAGTAAAATATTAATTTAATCTATAGTTACCGAGCCACAGCAACGCGTGGCCGGGTCAGCTAGTAAGATATATATATTATGAGTTAATTAATATCTAAATGTTCGAGACATCGTCGCAAAGTCACGTCCATTTTCAATAGTTTTAATTTAATTTCTTCTCAAATCAAAATTTCATAAATATTTTGGTAAAAAAGCTTGGTCTTCTAATTTGATTTAACACATGTTTCTTCAATACAAAGTGATTTTAATAATAGGAAATAACGCCGCACATTAGCCAACAAAGATGTTTTTGATACTGTAGAGGATACATTGAATATAATATATGTATCATAATGTAATATATAACATGTAATTATTATTATAATATGTTATGTGTAAATTTATTAATACAAACATAGGGTTTTCAGAATTTAAAATATTGAGATATAAAAAAGTATATAGTTTATTATTGCCAACCCTTTAGAAATAAGTACGCTAAGGTTTCCAAGTCGTATCCGTGTGAAAATACCTTTATTTGTAATTGACTCCATAAAAAATGTCTTACGAGGTAAATGGCTTCAAACTTCAAAATGTTGCGAGTCTCTTATCTATGACATTCAGTGTTGGAAGATCTAAGCGTCTTAGTAGTAGATTTCCGTTTACCCTTTGGGTATGAATTCCTTAAAAGTTTAAGACAAGGTTTATCATTTCTCAGTAAAGTAGTAGTAAGATCAGAGAAAGAGTGAGATTGAAAGAAAGTGTCGGTTTAAAAATAAAAATAAATAAATATAACTGGAAAAATTACACAAATTATTGATCTAACCCCAAAGTAAAGAAATTAAATGCTTGTGTTATGGGTATTAGACAACGATAGTAATACATAGAAATACATAAATAGATACAAGAATAAATTTAATAAACACCCACACACGGAAATACAGACATCTGTGTTCATCACACAACATGATACAATGGCTGTAGGTACGCAAAGAGACCTAAATTTATATTCCATGACCAAAAAGCTTGTGTATTATCCGAGGATGGTGTCAACAAGCCCCAAAAGCGGCGTGTTTTATGAAGAGAATAATGCATGTGGAGGAAGCTGTGCAAGTATTTATGTATCTAGGGATCGTGACAATTGGCACTTGATACTCTCTACTTACCTCACAAAGGACCTGACGTGAATATATGTATTTTAAAAGCTTTTATTTAACTTGCATTGTATGTATGTAAGTATGTATGTTCGGGTGGAATCTTAGATTTCGATTTTGAAGTAGATATCTTCACT
The DNA here is from genome assembly GCA_018236625.1 of Lasaia peninsularis. Classification (NCBI taxonomy): domain Eukaryota; kingdom Metazoa; phylum Arthropoda; class Insecta; order Lepidoptera; family Riodinidae; genus Lasaia; species Lasaia peninsularis. Next base: position 1,629 of record DVZL01000410.1, read on the forward strand.
CGATTAAGCTGAAATTTTGGATACAGGCTTAGTTTGGATGACAATGCGCGATAAGGTACATGACACTATTCTAAATCCAATATGGTGGACCAACCAAGATGACGGAATAGTTGTTTTTAAAGGTCTTCTACAATATGGGTTTCAAATGAAATGACTCGTTGAGAGCAACTCTAAAAATAATAAAAGTTTTTTTCTAAAAAGTTTTTTTTTGTTTTTAATTTATTTATTAAGTATAAAACTATGAGTTCACATTGGTGTTATTAATTGCGCTAAACCTATAGGCGGTGGCGCAACTTGCGTCTACCCGCGACTCGCTCCAACGATCGCTTTCCACAGTCGTGTTAGAGATTGCTCAATCAAAACCTGTAAACAGCAACTATTAATAATAATATGCCATTTTGAATGAAACTAGTTTGAGTAAACACGACAAAAGATTATTCGACAACTAGATTTCCGCCCACAGCTTTGCCCGCTTGAATCAAAGCTTAGGTTAACTAGATCACTACTGACATGACCACTGGTGGTAGAAAGCTCGCCCAGGTCACCGCCTTACCTATTCCTGCCGCCATAATGACATCGTCATTTTCCGGTCTAGAGGGTAGGGTAGCCGGTAGACTTGCACATAAGGTCTAATTGCCCAAGCACAGGGCAGCAATGCACCTACAACATCTATGGTGTCTATAAGCCACGTCTGTCTCTTACCATCAGGAAATCCGTGTGTCTGTTCGCTGTCTAATCCCATAATAATAATAAAAAAATACCACTGGTGGTATAGTAAGAGAGAATGTATCTATTCAATTTCGACCTAATCTATCATTGGGCCTAGTTTTCTTTCTGGTTTGCAGAGGCCTGATGGAAGTCGTTCAGTATAAAAGCTGGGTCAATTCCCCTAGATTAAGTATCCGGTTTTGATAATATCTAAGACAGAAAAGGGAACAGTCTAGGACGAAAAAGACAAACAATTTAAACGCAGTAAAACTACAACTTCATAACGACTTGTGAAAATTGGACCACATTAAAATGGGACCACACTGCAATAGCTTTTAAATAAAAAAAAAACATCAAAATCGGTTAAAAAACCTTTTGAGTTGACGAAATAAAAGCTCCTTTTTTAATCCCGTTAAAATTGTTGCCAAATTATTAATTATAATCTACCAAATTATAATAAACATTTGCTACCCGTGTGACGGACTTGCTAATGATTTATGGTATCATGGACAATCTTCATAATTAATTTGGGCGGTAACATTAAACACTTGCACTTATTTTTCACAAGCATTAGCTCTATAATGAGACATTTCGACAGGTCGGTAACATTCGGCCTCTAGCAAGTATCTATACGAAGACCTTCACATTTTTAATCATTATTAAGACGTTTACACATGTTATTTATACCATTTTTATAGGATAAGACAGCGAACACATACTTCATAAGAAATAACCGGGATGTTAGACTTATGTAAGTAATACTTGGAAACTTGATCGCCTCTGTGATTAAAACCGTTAACCGCGTAGGGCCACGGGTTTAGTTCCCAGGAAGGGCAACTTTTCTTAAATGTTTTTTCAGATTATTCTGAATAAGCATTATATTTCCCGGGATTAGAATGTGCCCGAATTGGCGATAGGCTTGCCACCTATCACATCATCGGACCTAGTACTTTAGCTAATCGCGGATGTTCTAGTATATATCTACCACTTTACGAGTCGTGGATATACTAGCACACCTCTGCCTACCCCTTCGCGGATAATAGTCGTGAGGGTACTTTTTACTTTATTATACATGGTAACTATAACTTAGGGGTATTGAAATAAAAAGATGTTTTTGTAAACACTATACATATTATATAGTTTTGCAGATGTGCAATATTTAGAATTAAAAATTATAAGAGGTCGAACGATTAGAACCGTAGTGATACTAGCTATCGTATAAATAGAAGCGCGTATCTGTTCACATGGAGAATCCAGTGATATGTAAAAAAGCACAAGTTAATTTCAATTACAGATATTAATTTGTAAAAATTTCAAGGAGTTTTATACGGGATAGTATAACAACTATTAAAACTTTGAAAAAAATATGAAAAATTCAAAATATTACAACTCGAGAACTGTCTGACCAATTCTCATGATTTTTGTGTTTTTGAATTTGTTTTTGTCCGGAATATTATTATAACTATTAAAACTGAAAAAATAAACAAAAAAATAATGAAATTACATGTTACAGGCCGAGTGGAACAAAGTTCGATGTGAGATGCAATATTCAAATAAAAGAAACAGTTTTAGTCTAAATCATAGAGCGTCACTCACCAGAACCTTCAATATGTATTAGTTGCGGTTTAGTCTGTAGTCTTACACATCCAATTTTGGGCTTAATTGATAACCAACAATTATCTTTTAAGGCGTAAAGATACAATATGGCGTTATAATTACTATTGGGCAAGAATACTATTAGTAACACTTCTTAAACTTAAACTAAAAATACCAAATGTCAGTGTAGATTTACGAAATTCGAGACACAATTATTATATGAAGAGACTAATTATGTAATCTTTTTAAATATTTTAACTCCTTGATAATTGTCGCTTAATTGGACGAGTAGCATTTCGTTGATTCTATGTTTAATTTTAATCAGTAGTAGGTATATAAACTTCTGCTAAAGTTGATCAACAATGAATACACAAGTAGAATATTATTTACATATTTAGGCCATTTCTGCCCTTCAGTAAGAAAACTCCTTATTTTTCAATAAGAAAATTTTCAAATCACAGGGAATGTCGGCTGATAAGAAGCCAAGACTGACAAAACTGAAACTTTCTTTTTTACTGCCCGAGTTGTGCATATCAATTTTCAGATAGCGGCAAATTCGTTTAAGGCAGTGCGAAAGTAGCCACTTTCAGGCCGGAGGGCAGAAAAAAATATTTCCAAATTCCGGACGAGTGGAACTGCAACATCTAATTTTCCTATCTCTGCTTTTTCTTTGATCTATTTCCTATCGTACAATAAATTACATTAAAATTTGCAATGATTCGCTCAGACCAGTATCTTACTTTTACCAGCTTTCATTACGTCACTGCTCGACATCGTCGTGTTTCGAACTGAAGATTACCTTTAGCAGCCTTCAGTTTTGGGTTCGCAGGTTATAGTGTCTATATGCAGTGTGTATTTAACACTAGGAAATTCTGTCTTAAAAGTCTGTTCGTTTGACTTAAAACGTTTTTATAACATTAGAGTAATAGCTGATTAAAATTTTAAGGACAGAGTTTAACAGAAAAACGCATGTACTTTTTACATTTTTGAAATAGCCGACTTATTTCGCTTTTTAAAGCATTCTTCTTAAGATCTCAAACTTGAATTATCCTTAATAGCTTTAATACATTTTCCCCATGTTTGTCCGGGAACCCACGTAAAATAAATGACCATCTGCCACCACCATCTAGTAGGTACCAGGAGCTCGTGAGAGGCGAGCGCTGGTGAAGTAAGTCACCACGACCACTGGTGGTAGAATGCTGTGTAGCAACTCGCCCGGGCAGGGATCGACTGCCCTACTTATTCCTGCCGCCATAATTAAATTGTCGGACCACACAATTGGTTTGGACCACATATAGTGACACACCTACAACACCTATTGTGTCTATAGGCCACGGTTAGCTCTTACCATCAGGAGACCTGTGTGTTCGCTGTCTTATCCCATACAAAAAATAGTATTTTTTCACAAGTTAGACAAGAACCATTTGTATGGTCTACGTAAAATAAAAAATTTTCTACTCTATTCAATCTTATAAAAAATAAAAAAGCTTTCAAACAAAAGCTTCATTCAAAAAATATTGGTATACAATTAAATCGTGGTTGCGTGAGTCGCAAACATTTTTCTAGGTGTCGCCACCTGCTATCAAATAGACACATCTGAAAGTAAGGCTGGAACAAAAGTAGATAATAATAGGTTTGTTTTCGAAGTGTTAACGCTTGTTGTTGGGTAATACTAAAAGAAAGAACTTTATGACTGTCTGTTGGCCGCGGCTTTACTTGTGTATTAAAATGAAAAAAACATCAAATAATACAGAGATATAATTATTATTGTCATTATGACAGCGTTAGTATGGGTATTTCCTTACGTTTCAGCGAGGGGAACTCAGGGCCCGCTTTTCTAAAATTTTTTACAGTGTAAGAAAATCGTAGATAATGCTACGGCTTTCTTTGTAATAAAAACCGTAGGTAACACAGAAAAACAAGTCTAATAAATATATATTTAATGGTTTGAACTTTGAATGAAATATACAACGTTGATACAAGCGAGAGGCTAAAAACAAAATTACATATTTTGTATATAATTACCAGGCCACACAACAAAAATCAGACTATTACAAGCAGTAGTTTAGTCACAGGAATTGTTTATAGTTTTCTTATTAGTTTAAACACGCTATTTATTCCCGATCAGCCGACAAGTATTATACGCCTTTATGTAAACCTACTTCTTCGATTCCTCTATTTAAAAAACTTCACCAAAATCCGTTGTGTAGTTTTAAAGATCTAAGCATAAGGACAGACAGTGGAAAGCTACTTTGTTTTATAATATGCAGTAACACTGGGTGAACCATTTTTGGTCATACTTATTTGCATTATTTAATTTTTAATTAAGACAAATGTTTGTTTAGATAAAATAATAATAAAGTAATTTAGAAACAAACAGATGTAGGTAATATTTATTTAACATAAAACACATGTTACATAATATGTCATTTATGCTTTGAATTAATTTTATTTATATAATTAACAAAACAGTATGTTGTTATCACAACTGAATTAGAAAGTGGAGTGATCTACATATTGTTTGAATTCTTCCGAAAATCTACACAAATAAATAAAATTGGAGTGTATGAATATAATATTAAAAAAAAACACTTTTTAATAAATGCATATGCACAGTTTTTTAACAATTGTCCTTAATATGAATGGGGAAGTCTGTATGTTTGTTACGTTATATACAAGTTTATATATGTGTAATGTGTATGGTATACGAGGTTGCCTGAATGATAATTGTTATGTACTCGTAGTATATAAGGTTGTCTGGAAGATATCGCAGATTTGCCGATAAGGCCGCCTTTGTGTACTTTAAGTAGGTATTAATATTATATGATGATTATGTTTCTGATTACATTGATGCATAATAAAGACTTACTCTATTCTATCTTTTATATAAAAAAAATAAAAATACCGGGCGAGTGCGAGTGGGGTCGTATTCAAAGCGTTCCGTACCATTGTCTTTAAAAATAACGCCCTGTTAATATTTGTTAATATATTTGTTGTTATCATCATTTTAAGCTGGGAAATGGATTTTATCAGGAAACTCTGTAAATATAAATAGAACCTTTATAAAACACATTTGGTATGTCACAAATATCTCAGAATAGAGATATTTTTCCATGGCGGTACGAAGTTCGCCGGGACAGCTAGTATGAATATAAAAGTTGTTAGGCTAAATTCGTAAATTTGATAAGAATTCATCACTTTATTGCAATTAAATGAAGGCTGTTATAAAGGTCATCAGATCACATAGTAGGCTCCCTACGACGCTCGTGCCGCCATCTGACGCAAGCGGAGTTTCAACATAACATCTCGGTTACGTGACTGAACCACTGCTCTTTGTCGCGACCCATTTATAACAGAAAAACCACACACAAACATATCTTCACGGCAACTCCCTTGCATAGGAGGCAGAGAGTATCAAGTATCACAATTTCTGCATATTTGTCCAGCTTCCTTCACTAGCTAGGCCGTAGACCCGGTAGACCAAAGTTAACGTTCCACGACCAAATAAAAAAAATAGTGATGTATTTTCCACCTCTTATATCATAGAATCTGATGTCCTCGCTAATCTAAATATTTACTGGTTGTAGAGTCTTGCAACGACTCGCCCGGATTGGCACCACCGCCATACCTTTTCGTGCCACAATAGCGGCAGTGCTCGCAATTGTCGTATTCTGGTTTGGAGGGTAGGGTAGTCGGTAAACTTACTCACGCAAGAGGCTTACCATGCCAGCCTCAGGTTGGCAACGCACCATTTCCACCTTTGGTGTCAGCGACGTGTATTTCTTACCATCAGGAAATCCGTCTGCTTGTTTACCTTCCATTATCATAAAAAAATAAAATTAAGAAAAAAATCGTGGTTGCATACGTACCTCTGCCTATCCTTTCGTGGATATGGGCGTGACGATATTCACCAAATTTCTTGTATTTTATCTGAAGGAAATGTCTTCGAAACCGGTGTGTTTGTATGATAGACAAATGAAAGTGGAGAACGCTGAGCAAATATGCAGGAATAATGCAAATATGCATTTAACAGTAGACACTCTCTGTCTACCCCATATTTGAGTTGGCGTGAAGATATGTATGTAATTTATATGTACAAGTATCATAATTTAAACAAATTAAAAGTAAAAAAACTTTTTATAAAAAGCTTTTATTATTTTTCGAGTTGCTTTTAACGAGCATGTACTATACGGGTATCATTTGATACCCATATAGTAGAAGTGCTTAAAAAACAACTATTCCTTGGTTGGTCCGCCATATTGGATTTAGAATGATGTCGTGTACCTTATCGTGCATTGTCATCTAAACTTAACGTGTATGCAAAATGTCAGCTTAATCGGGTGAAGATATTTATTTCAAAATTGAATTCTAAGATTCCACCCGGACATACATACTTACATACATACAATGCAAGTTAAATAAAAGCTTTTAATAAAAACCGAGATTTAAATAAATACGCATTGAGTCCCACCTGCACTTGAACGTTTCTTATTGTGGGCTATTAATAACAAGCGATAAATAATCGCAGCGTCTCTCACACGACATCGAGATACTCGGTTGTCGACCTGCAAGTGAAGGTGTGTTCATTACTGCTCCGTTTTGTAAATGTTCAATGTAAAAAAAAATAAAGAAATATCATCATGCTTGTATCCCGGAAGGGATAGGTGTATGATTATGCGTCCCAAAATGTAGATAGTTAGTCCGTCGCCATATCAGACACAAATTCAATCTCAGGCAACATTGTTTTTCAGACAGACGACAAGAAACCCGTGGGATATAAGCAAAGGCCTATGATCACTGACCATAGATATTTTTTTGTTTAGAGACTTATATTATTTTTATAAAAAATAAATAAATATCGTGACTCTCATATTCCCGAAACAGTAGACAGAGGTATATATTTACCTACTCGAGATAAACTAAAGCTTAAGTTTATAATCAAAATAATCAAGTGTTAAACAATGAAAAAAGTACAGCTATTATTCAGACCATTTTTTTCTAATAAGATATGACATCGAACAAGCACACAACTCTTCTAATGATAAGAGACTTTAGATACCATAGATATTAAAGGTACTACATGGGTTTTCTGTGGCCTGGATTTTTAGGCCTAAAGTACAAGCAATATGACAATAAACGCTATTCATTTGTGTTAATAATATACATTTAAAAATAAATACTTCTTTATTTAAGAATAAGTATTTCTTAAAAAAATAAATATGTAACAAGACCCATGTGGAAGCAACCATCGTATATAAATAAATACGCGAATGCAGTAACAATGCATACCGTAGTTTCATTTTAAGGGAATTCATGTTATATCACACCCCATATTAGGTTTATATTACTGAAGCAATATTAAAAAAAATGTTTTTATAAATACATATTATATAAAACATGAATTTGCTAATATTATCAACTAGCCTGCCCGGCGAACTTCTGACATCTTTACACTGACAGTTAATAACAATTTGTTTTAGAAGAAATATTTTTTTCCTAATATACTTTTTGCATTTTCCTCATGCAGATGCATCACTACATAGTAAAGTCGCTTCCTATATTCCTATGTATGCTTAAATCTTTAAAACTACGGAACGGATTTTGATGCTGTTTTCTTAAATATATAGAGTGATTCAAGAGGAAAGTTTTTATGTATTTACCATGTATAACTATACAGTGTATAACTATTTAACATGTATAACTATTTAACATTTATCGGTATATAGAGATAAACTCGCCTTTTGTGCATTTTTGTTTTAATTTGTTTTATTTGTTTCCTTTGTATATATGAGTTGTGTGTACAATAAAGTATTGAATAAATAAATAAATATAATATACCCGTGCAAAGCCGGGGCGGGTCGCTAATGCTCTATAAGAAACTTTTTTTGCTTCTGTAATGTATTAAAGACTAGTTTTCCGCATGCGACTTCGCCCGCGTGAATCATGATAATAATAACTTAATGCCGTCCAGCCTACGAATTTTTATTTTTTGAAATGTTTTAAAAGTTATCATCCTATCTCCAAAAACGAAAAATCTGAAAACAAAAAAAATATTAAAATTGGTGTAATCGTTCTTGAGTTACAAATGGTATAACTTACTCGATTTTGTTTTATATAAGTGTGTAAATAATGTACCAAATAATGTATGTCCGGTTCACATAACAAAAGAACCGTAATCCGCAAGTATAACCGTTTGTAGTATGTATATTGACGGAGCGTACTTACCTACTAGCGTTTATTGTAGAAACTATGGCAGTGATTGGTACAAAAAACTACCGTTCAAAAATAAAACGGCCCATTTCTCGTACACACGACCCGGACATGATCATTATGATCAACATGTATCAATGAGATTTTTTAACTTATGTACATTTCCTGAGTGCTCTGACTGTGAAGGAAAACATTGTAAGAAAACCCGGATTCGTATAGTCTTCGACCTAATCTAAAATTGGGCTTGGTTTTCCTTCAAGGTTGTAGTTCAGATTGCAGTAGCTCTGTATAAAAATTGGCGCCCTTGACAAATCTTTGGTAGTCGACTTCGATATCATCTAATATAATAAATTAGAGCTAAGTTTTTTAGAAAAAGCTTTTATTGTTTTTGAATTTTGCTTTCAACGAGCCCATTCATTTGATACCCATATTGTAGAAGTGAATTTAAAAATAACTATTCCGCCATCTTAGTTGATACGCCATGTTGGATTTAGAATGATGTCGTGTAAGTACTTATCGTGCCATTCGAACTAAATGTGTATAGAAAATTTTAGCTCAATCTGACGAAGATATCTACTTCTACTTGATAACGCTAGAAGGAAGACAAAAAGAAGAATGTAACATTTATACTTCATGCTACATGTTTTTGTTTTTACTGTTAATTTTATAAAAAATAAAATGATACTAAAAAAACACACACATATCGCCAAAAGAATCTTGAATTTACACAAACTTAAACACAATATAAAAAACGCAAAAAATGGAGTCCAATTTCATTATCCTTTAGTATAAATAATAAAAGCGTATTAAAATTGAAGGTTTGCAGTTTAATGATTAGCAACAATAGGTACATTATATATCTATTATTTTAACATAGACGCGCTATTTGGACAGTAAGGCTTATTGACATTACTGAAATCTACAGTAACATTTCGAGCTACATTATCGTTTATTACGAAAATTTCAGACAAAAAGATGCACGTCTATTGAAGACAACACCTACGCTACTTATTTGGCAATTGCCAAATATTGTATAACAACTGTCGGTCGAGGTTTGTGCAAAAATATTCGTACATTCGGAAACATTACATCAACACGATATATGTGCATTTTTGTCGCTTTTTATTATTATAATCACTTTGTCGAGATTGATTTCAGTCCTAACATGGTGACTATTATGTTTGTATATTTGCAAAACATATATTTAAACAGTCCTTTTTATAAAAGAGGAGGCAAAGAGGGAAGTGGGTCACCTGATGGTAAGTGATTTACCGCCCACGAACATCCGCAACACCGGGAATATTACGGGTTGCCACCATTTACGATATATTCCAAAAAACATGATGTACTAAAAAAAAAGTCATCCAGGGACTAATTTTATGAAGGGTAAATATAAGTAAGTACTCGTTATATATTGGTTACAAAATTGGCATGACAATACCGAAAGTGATGTAATTTTGAGGACAACAAAGCAGTTAATCGATTGGAAAAACTTCAAAACAGTTTTTTCCACGAAACTTATTTCACACGCACCTGATCTATTGGCATTTCAAGAAAATCGAACCCATAATACCATCGCGTAACAATAAATTGGTTATGATGAAAACCGTCTCGCCCCGACGCTCTTGCTGGTGCGATGCAACTCTGTATATAAAACAAAATCATAAATAGTGTTAGTTGCATATAACTAAAGAACTGATATACTGATTTTAATTATATTTGTAATATAACTCAAATCTATACATATAATAAAACTGCAAATGATCGCTGTCAGTACATGGAAAATTTATTTAAATAGACATAATGGCCCACCCTTTAAGTAATAGGCAAGAGAACCCAAAACAATGTTTTTTTTACTTTGTTTGTCTGTATATCTATATGTTTGTGCACGCTAATCTCAGAAACGACTTCACCGATTTGGATGCAGCAGTCAGAAATATGTAGTGATGGCCTTCACTTAATATTTAGTGTTTATTTCGTTTAAATCTGTTAACAAATAAAAAAGTTATTTCAATTTATGTCAACCACGTAGTATGTACCAATTTAAAAAGAGCTCCGGTATCATATCAACGATATTAAATGGGGTTCAACTTAGGTTGGAAATGTGTTAGTTGAACGCGACGCGCCCACGTGGGGTACATGATAAATAATTAAATTAAAATGTGGACGAAGTCGCGAGTGTACTCGCGACTTCGTCCACATTTTTACATTTGTAGCTAGTAGTAGAATAAATGTGATAAAACGTTGTATGTAATATATAACTACAATCATTACGTATAAAACAATGTCACCTGATAACATCATAAATATGTCTGACATCATCTGACCTTTCCTATATTAGGTCCCGGATTCGGTTGCTGGAAAACCCAAATTTGAACACTAACTTTGGGTTTTCTCACGACTTTTTCCTACAACGTAAGACCACTCAGGCAATATTAGGAAAACTCGCTAGTACTGGTGGGATTTGAACTTGGAATACTGAAACGGTGGTCCAAAGCACCAACCACTAGACCACAGAGGCTCTGTCATACATCACTTGACAATTAGGCATTAATTCACTTCTTCAAACAGCTCAATGGGCGGTAATTACAAGAGCACTGCGGAAGCAAAACGTATTGAATAAACGTAATATCACATAATACAATACATTGTTACTAAATGATATATTCGGACTTGTATAACATGATACGTCCTATTTTCTCAGTCCAAAATATTACGTAATTACAAACATTACAATACAAAAGTACCCATACATTGCTTAAGTTGGAAGTTCCCAAACTTTTTACTGCGACCACCTTTAAAAGTTTTAATTATGATTTACGGATGGGGAGCGTCGAAAAATAAACCCAATTATTACATACCCGAAAACAAAACTTAATAAATCGGGTTGTATATTCTTTGAGTCCAAAGATTTTTTTTTCTACTACTAGTATTATATGTCAAATTCGGAAGTATGTTGTTTTTGTCTTTATTTTATGTCGCAACGGTGCGATGTAATATTGTTTATTTTTGAGGAAAAGATAGTTAGGAGACGAGAGTATAGAGCGTTATCAGTATTAAAATGTTTTTTTATACAAGAGGAGGCAAACGGACAAACGGGTCACCTGATGGCAAGTGATCACCGCCGCCTACTAACTGATGATGGTGATCTCCTATAATGCGAAAAAGTAAAATAACAAATAAAATAATAAAAGCGAAACCGGTGGGATATTTCAAAAATAACTTTTAATTATAAGTAATATGTAAAAAATGACAATGTGGAAATTTCTTCAAACGCCAACAATAAAAAATAAAGCATATTTTTTCCCATAAGATAACAAATATTGTCTCGCGACCCTAACATATCATGGTGCCGTCAGTCAAAATTTGGGAACCACTGGCCAAAGCATTGCGTGGTAGTTTAATTGTTCAAGTGTCCAAGTGATGTGTTATCGACATTTCGACTGGTCACGAACTGATATTGGCGACACTTTATTACCTACATTACTTTCTATACAAATCATAATGGCTATCACACTGAGAATTACAATGGAAGAATAGACATACCATTAATTGTTAGTTTAAACATATGCTTACTAATATATAGTATCGTCTGCAACTTCAATAAAATATATAAAATTCTCGTGTCGCAGTGTTTGTAGTTAAACTCCGCTGATACGGCTCGACCGATTCTTATAAAATTTTGTGAGCATATCGGGCATATAAATCTAAAAATCGGACATATATTTGTTCACAGTCCAGTGCATGTGATATGAAGTTCGCCGGTACAGTTAGTTTTTTTTTTATAAATATACGAGCGACCCGCCCCGGCTTCGCACAGGTATACTATACATGTTATATACATAAAAACCTTCCTCTTGAATCACTCTATATATTAAAAAACCGCATCAAAATCCGTTGCTTAGTTTTAAAGATTTAAGCATACATAGGAACAGACAAAAAAGTGACTTTGTTTTGTAGTATGTAGTGAAACTGTAAAAAAAATATTTTCCAGACATATTAGTTATTATCTGCAATCTCACTACCCAAAAAGGTAGGCTTTTTTGAATCGTTGATGATAAAAATATCCATTTTAAGAGTAAGATAAGGGGAAAACAAAAATAAATTTTGACTGATAGTTTCGTCTTTAAAAAGATATATCTTACAAAAATATAAGTACTAATAATGTTAGATATTATTATAGTATACTTAACTTCCATACCTAAAAATAACAAGCTAGTTGATTTTAGTCTGTTTCTTATAAAATATTTTGTATTTCTTAAGATTTTTAATCAACATTTTTGTGTATGTAAACTTTATTTGTATGTAAGACATTAAAAGTTAAAGTAAGTCAGATATTATTCTCACAGTAAGCTCTGTTGTAACATTTGTCTTTAAAATAGTTTACAAAAAAGATTCACATGTCAATTAAAAACATATTTTAATGTATCAACATTATCAATGAGACATTTTCCTCGTCGTCAACATAGCCGTATGTTTTTAAGTATTGCAGATTCAACTAAACTTTTGGCCTTCTGGGTTGCTTCTGGGTAGGTCGAATCCCCTAGATTAGGTAACAGATCCTCATATCATTTGATGTAATACATGATAAGGGTAAGATGAAAAATGAAAGAAGATTATGGCAACGTATCGATAAGGCTAACTAAGTACTAAGCTGACTAACAAGACATGCCTTAATTTTTTTTTATAGTATAAGACATATAAACACCATAGGTTTTGTAGGTGCGCCGCTGCCCTGTGGTCGAGCTGTTAGACCTTATGGACAAGTCCACTGGCTACCTACAGACTGGAACACGATAATGTCATTAGGGCGTTAGGATTAGGCAAGCAAGATCCTTACCCGGGCGAGTTGCTGCACAGCACTTTATCACCAGTGTTTATGTTGGAAATGACCCAGTTAACCTATGCTCGCCTCTAGATGCCTGGTGGGTAGATCTATTCTACAAAGAGGACCCACACACGAATATTCATATATATGTATATGACGCACTAGAAAAGAACCTTGTCATATACTTATAACAAGTCCGCATGCACTTTTGACCTTGCACGTATCACTTTCAAAACGCCGCATTCCACATAGTAACAGCGAAATCACGATCAAACACGATGCCATTGTTTCTTCATATGGGAATTCCTGAATGACGAGCGCTATATCCTTTTGCCATTTGACTGTTAGAGTATGACCTCCTTTGTAAATACCTGAATCGGTCTATTAATAATCAACTCGAAGGTTTCATTCATCTGAATCAAAAAAATGTGAACCAGATTTATTTATTAGATTTTAAATATGACGTCTGCTCTACTTTTGTTTCATGAACGTTGAAATTAAAAATGACAATGTTCCTGATAAGATATTTGCGTAATTAGAGCTTTATTATATTTATATGTGCATAAATCCTTAACATACTCTTACAAAACAGAAAAAATCGGCCAAGTAAGAGTCGGACTTGCTAGTGAAGGGTTTCGTATTTTCATCTTTAGAAACTGCAAAAAAATCACGTTTGATATACGGGACGAAATATTTATGTTATTTTTTTTCTGGCGGTAAATCTTTGAAAATTTCAAGTATCTAGCTATCACGATACATGTCATATAATTGTGTGGTGACGGGCAGTAGAGTAATAGGTTTCCGATTTTACCCTTTGGATACTGAAAGAAATTTTAAAATCATATAGTCACGTTTTATAAACTTTTCTACTGTCTGTTGAATATTATGAAGGTTTAGAAAGTAATCCCCAAAGGGATAAACAGAGATTATGCTTCAATGATTAGCCAATGATATCAAGTCCAAATATGTCTCTGATGACAAATCCGTCGCCATATTGGGTACAAATACAATCTTTCAACGTTACGTTTTTCAGATACACTGAACAAGTTGCCTTCTTCCTTCATTCTTCGATTCTTGACTACAGAGGTCATAAGTCATAACATTGCACACCGCTATCTTAGATCTTGCATTGTGCATTATGCACGGGGCTAAGCCAGTATGAGCTAAGTAGGTCAATTTCTTTTATTTTGACTTGACTGGATTATAAAATTTATTTTTTGTGACATACCCAAAGACTTCTTGACTCGGTGACAACGAAATTAAATCGTGACTACAATTGTTGCCTGGTGAAATTCGTGGTCGGCGACGCGTAGCTTAATTTATAGCAATTATAAATATTTTCCGCTGAAATCAACATGATATTAACAACAACTGATATTAAAGGGGAAAGTGAAAAAATACTATTACATGAAAGCAAACGTTACTTCACACATGCGAGACGTCGCATGCATTTTCTTGTCTATATTTTTTATAAAGCATTTTAGATCGAGTTAACTTATTTATTCATCTTTGTTAACTTCCTAGCTAATACCCGTAGCGCCACATATCATATTAAATCAATGAAATTTGGTCATCTTTACAACATATTAGATTTAGGTTAAGTTCCCCGTGTTGGTTCGGATCTCTTGTGACCATTTCCCTCCTACCAGACAACTCGTAAGAGGCGAGCATAGCTTAACTGGGTCATTACCAACATGACTACTAGTGGAAGAGTGTTGAGCAATTCGCTCGGGTAGGGATCATCCGCCTTACTTAATCCTGCCATCATAACGGCATTGTCGTATTCCAGTCTATATAGCCAGTAGACTTGTCCATAAAGTCAAACAGGCCGATAATAAGACAGCGACATACCTACAACATTTATAGCGTTTTTAACTTGATTGTCTTTTACCACGGGAGACCCATCTGCTTATTCACTGTCTTATTCCATAAAAAAATTCAAGCTAATTCTGATGCCATATTTTTTTTGAGAATCAGATACTTAAATGAAAATAAAATTGCAAACTTCTGTAAAAAATAGTAATTTATTGCGAGTTGGTCAAGCAAGATACAATTACTAATACTCTCAATTTACGTTTCGCTTCTTAACGATCATCAGAACTAAACTTTACTCCACTTTTGACTGTTGTTTGATGGTTTACTTCTACATAGGCAAAATGGCGGACTCAAACCTATCGCACTCCTACTTATGCAGTGTACTTACTAAAACTCGTGCCACATTCTTTGTTACTATACTCCTTAGAAAAAGGCTATTATCTATTTTTCACAATAAGTGATAAAGGTAACCCACCCCATAGTTTTTATTTTTTGGACGATTTTTTTTATTTCCATTGTTTTATGATGTGAAGTTAAAAAATACATACAACCAAAGATAAAAAATGGTATGGCGTAAAAAAAATGTATGTTGACAAATTTGTTGCTTAACCGTGTGCTATTTTATAACTTCATCGAACTTTGTGAGGAAAAGAGTGCTCAGCCCGAGAATCCAGCAAGTAATCCAAGCCGAGCCATCTAGTAGTATTTATAAAAGCGAATGTTTGTGAGTGGGTGTAGGTACGTGTTATAATTCTTTCACGCAAAAACTACTAAAAGGATTTAAAGGAAATTTGAGTGTTACATAACTTATACATCAGAGTAAAACATAAACTAACCGCTTTAAATTTACGTGGACGAAGACCCGGATGGAAAACTAGTGTAGTTATAAATAAACCAATGCATTAATTATATTTATTCGACGGCCTTGATTTTGAAAGTCCACACTTTAAATAAAGTGCACAACTTGCGACAGATGTAATAATATGCACATTCAATATTATTATTTACACAATTCAACTTTCAAATTTAATTCCTCATTCAGTTTCATAAAAATATGCCGTTTTATTTTTGTATCCATACTGTGAATTTTTTATATGCCTTTCAATGATAGTAAATTAATAAACAATGGATTTAAAAAAATGGCCATGTGCAAGTTGCACTCGGAAACGAAGGGAAAACATTTGTTGTATGAAAGCACACTTTATAATATAATTATTTTATTCTGTCTTTAGTATTTCTTGTTACAGCGGCAACAGACATACATATTAGTATGCGAAAGTTCCAGCTAAAAAACTGCAAAAAATTTTATTAATTGTATGAGAGGGAGTTAATATTTCATTGTAAAAAATCTTAATGAAAAAAAATATACACCAAAAAATAGCAACAAAAAATGCACAAAAGTCAAGCTTATCTACATATTTTGTTTGGATTTAACCGTGAAATCGCGATACGAACCTGCTCCTTTTTGAAATCTATTTAAAAAGTTTTAGACTTGTATCTTAGTTATTATAAACTAACTGACACAGCGAACTTTGTTCCGCCTGACATAAATAGCTAATTCCCAAACACACTGTGTAGTCAGGAAATGACACAGGTTTGTTTTCCTTTTTTACTACTTTCCTCATAAAAACCTTCCTTAAAAGGTATAAGGAACTTTTTTATCGATAATATTTAAAAAATAGCCAAACTAGTTGATTTCTTTTCTAATAAGGGACCATACATAATTATTGTAAAACGCTTTTTATAAGTATATAATATACTTAAATCTAAATTGTTTGCTCATTTCAAGTGTGGGTTTGATTTACAAATTACATTCTCTGATAAAAACGAAATGAAAGGTAATAATGTGGGAGTACTGTTGCAACAACAAAAATTAGGTTAAAAGATATAAATCTGTTGCTTTTAATGTCATTTAGAATCAAAGGCTGTCCTTTGATTCTAAATGTCGTATTCCACAATAATTTCACTAAAGTTTGAATTATATATATCTTCAAGGGCAGTCATATGTATATGTACAAAACAAAAAGATATTTTCAAACAAAAAGACCGCATTACTAGAAATCAATTCTAACTTTATACTGAGAGCATTGAACATAAACGTAACTGGTTTGTCGGTCTTCTACAGGATACTTCGGTGAGTGTGAATTATATGACCAAATTCGACAAGCCCCTTTCCACCACCGAGACACAAAACATGGACAGTTGCGACGTATGATATGGACCCTTGCGTCGTTGTATATTCCACCTATACGCACGAAAATAATTGATTCGTGTTTCTTAATGCGAACGGCAAAGGTGTGGAATTCGCTGCCTACGCCTGTGTTCCAGGATCAATATAACCTGGCCAACTTTAGGGCCAGAGTGAATAGGCTGTATCTAGGTTGGCACGTTCCATCTTCGGTCGCATCGTCACTTAACATCAGGTGAGATAGTGGTCAAAAGTATGTCTATTATAAAATGAAAAAAAAATAGTTAATTCGTTTAGGACACCACAGACAGACTCACAAACAGATACGTTAAACTTATAACACTCCTCTTTTTCTAGAGATGAAAAGATAAAATGGCATCTTAAGGTTTCAATTAATCATGCGTGATCTTCACATTTCTATCAACATTTCGCAGCCTTAAAAACAAAAGGTAATAAGAACATTTTCAATACTTCACGGGACACAAAAACATTCTTAGGTAACCACATCGGATGGTAACTATCTCGTAGCACGCAAATCTCGTCAGGTGTCAAAATACTTAATCATGTTTTGATACCTGGCCTGTGGTTTGTGATATTTTGTCATATAACAGTTGCTTTGATAGTATTGTTATCTTAATTTGAATAGTTGATTGATTGAGGATACGGTATTCAATTACGGTCTTTTGTTGATTGGTTTGGATTTTTCGTTATATCATCTGGCTTATTTATTTCTTGTCTTAGTATAGTGTAGAGTAATTGATTGGGCTGTAGTGAGTACTGTATTAAGTTTTTGCTTTGTTGTTGGCTGCGATTTTAAATTTTTGCATGATTCAGTTTTTATAACGGCCCAAATTATGGTTAGGTTGATTTTACCACATGTATCTTATATTTTTCTCTTGACCATTAAATCTTTTTATTCGAATAGTATTGGTTATTGCTGCTATCAGATATTACATTTATAAGTTTCAAATTGCAATTACTAGTGGCTGAAAATTGCTCCCCTTAAAAACTGCCCTTACTGATGTGAAAAAACCAGTATCCGTGCATTTACTTTTTAAACTCCATCACCATTTTCATAAAATGCCATATATATATAAAGGACTCAGTATACTCAGTGCAAGGTGCAACCGCAATTAAAGTATCTGTCTACTTTTAATGTGTATTTGTGTCTTTGTACTATGGAGGGTATAGGTAAGGAGTAACATCTCTTATAGGAGAATAACTAAAAATGTGTCCAGCTGTTGCTATAAGTAACAGTCCAAACTTTTTTCCAGATTGGCGCTGGTGGAATCTACAGTGTATGGTATGAACTACGGTGTGAACGTAGCAAATTAGCTAATTGAATTACCAAATCGAGCGAGAATCGGAGCGTGCCTATTCTAATCGTCGTAATATTACGTTTTGTGATTAAATCTCTTAAAAAATCATAAATTTCGAATTATTTCTCTTTGATTAGACGTGCGATATGTATTTTCGAATTTGGCGCTTCTTTTAAAGTTTTCCCTGTAGCTACTGTGGCGCCACCCTTATTTATGCGTTTTGACATATTTTCGTAATACAGATGTTCCTCCTTACCTATACCCTCCATACTTTAGCTTTACGGTATAAGGACTCTATCTTTAGCTTTATGGTTTCTACAGCTTATAAATTTATCATCTGTTATAACTGTCACATGCATTTTTGACATTGTCATATCAATCAATCTCAGTGTGACTTATGTTTAGTGATTTTCTGTGAACTGACTGAGTTTTATTTGTTAAAATTTTGATAAAGTCTGTGGTGTGCATTGTTGCGGAATTTTTACTTCTAGAAAATTTCTCAATTACTCTCCTTTGAAATGAAAATAAATTCCAATAGCAGTTTTTATGCTTGCTTTTGTTTGATGTAGAACTGACAGTCACCAGAGGGTATTTCCTAAACACTTTACAGTATGGCTCATTGAATGTAAGTAAGATTGCTTTATTATTTCCTTGCCTGTTTGGCCCTTAAACAAATACGCAATATTGTTTCAAATTTGAGTAATACATTGTTCTTATGCACTTTTTCGTGCTTGTGAAGATGTTTATTAACTTAGCACCGTTAGTTGCAGACACTACAAAAGAGAAAGGCGCATCATTCTTTCTTTAGGATTTTAACCTACTTTATTTTGATTATTTTGCGATTAGCTTACTAATTTATCATGATTAAAATAATCGTAACCTAACATGAATAAAATACAAATAAATTCACCTATTACGTTGCTGGTGCCAAAATATGTTTATTTGGTACATATTACGATATTAGGTATTTTGAAAATATTTTTTTTGTACATTAATTCATATAATTATGTCAACTACTGAGATTAAACATTGATTAATATTAGAATTTTTTTACATATTCATTATATTATTTTGATTTCTTTAAGATTACTTATTATATTTAAGGAACAGGAAATTGTAAACATATTGCCTTTTTTATTTTTAGGTTGTAAGAGATAAGAATAAAAGCTGCCAAGGTAAATATTTGTAAATATTTAAGTAGATGTTTATCATCTTAGGAAACGAGATCATTGTGTTATTTTTAAGATGGCGGAAGTGGATCCTGAAACTTTGTTGGAGTGGTTACTGACAGGACAGGGAGATGAGCGGGACATGCAACTTATTGCTTTAGAACAACTCTGCATGCTCCTGCTTATGTCAGATAATGTTGATCGGTGCTTTGAAAGGTAACTATAATTTTAATAACATTTAAAAACTTTTAGTTCATTTTAGGTGGAATATGTTAGGTAGAACATATTTTACTTACTAAGCCTAAAAATCAATTACTTTGAAAGGATATGATTATTCTTGTTAATAGGGCTAGAAACTAGAATAACAGTCATGCAAAAGGTAATCAGAAAGATAAAATAAATTTCTAGCAATGGTTTTCAATAAAATCTAAAACCAAAAGAGTTGAAATAAAGCATACTTTTGTTTAATCTAATAATTCATTAAAGGCAAAGGCAGTGAACTTTAATAATTTATTAATCATCAAATAAACAGTTGAACATTACAAACCTCTCTAGAATAACAAACATTGTGATAACTGCTTCACAAGTTGATTAATAGGTTATTTTTATAGGTATATTTGTGTTTATTAAAGACAGTTCAGTAGTAATCGAGTACACACTTTAGCTAAATCTTACTCTGCTTACTTTTCCAGCTGTCCCCCAAGGACATTTCTGCCAGCCTTATGCAAAATATTCCTTGATGAATGTGCCCCTGACAATGTTTTAGAAGTTACAGCAAGAGCAATAACATACTATTTGGATGTTTCAGGCATGTATTTATAAATATTTCTTCATATCACAAACAATATACTTATCATAATAATTTAAATTACAAATCCTATAAACGGACATTAATTTAATCATCATGTGGTTCTGAATAAACATCAAATATTAAAATTGTTTACATTGATATTTTAAAAAGTGCTGAATTACAATATTTATATTGAACCATCTCAGAAGTATGCTGTATTATGAAACTGGAATTATCAAAATCTATTTATAATTTGGTGCAGTAATCACATAATAAAAAAAACATTTAGTCAAAAGTCTACCTTTTGAAGTAGATTTAAAGTAAAATCATTCTTGCATCTATTTGATATATTAACAAACTTAGAGTAGGATAAAAATCTATAATATATAATTAAGGCCAGCATTTCACATTGAATCAAAAATACGTAGAAACAATTTATTTATTCAATCTGGATAATTTATAAATTGAATTATTGGTGAGACATGAGAATGATATTAATTAAATTATTTTCTTTATTATTTAATACCTAGGTTTTAGATATATAGTGTATTGTATGAAATAATAATACGTAGGTAAATTTATTGTTAAATATGCAAATTTTTCTTATGAATTGCAGCTGAATGCACAAGACGAATTGTTGCTATTGAGGGAGCCATCAAGGCCATATGTAGCAGATTACTGACAGTAGACCCAAATAACAGAACAAGTAAAGACTTGGCAGAGCAGTGTATCAAAGTAAGTATGCAGCACTTTTTAAATTAGCAACATTAACCGTATGTGCTTCTTAGGGTTCAGTACCCAAGGTTTAAAAACAGAGAGTCCCGTTTTTACTAAGTCTCTACTGTTTATTTGTGTCACCAGACTTTATCTCATTATAGCTAGACAGTTGAAATTTTCGTAGTACCATAAACCCATAAACACCCACCTAACCCAACAAATAGATGTTGCTACCCATATTTAGATTACAGCAAAAATGATGAGCAGTACCTTTATATATTCTCAGAATATCTGGTTACATAATCACTTTAAAATTACAGTGAAGTTATTTGTGTATATCTATTTTTATAAAAATTAGATTTGGTTCAGAACCCTTTGTGTGGAGTTGGACTTGCACTTGGGTTTTTTTTTTGGAATCAGAACTTTATAACATAGTTCTTGTATGTGACTAAATGACTTACACCTGCTACTAATTTATGTATTCGGGCGATTTCAAAAAATTATACCACCCTCAATATATTGCATGTCCCACATGTTTAACATTTTATTGTTCATATATTTGATATATTATAATGTTGTTAATTAGATATATAAATGAGAAAATCCTTTTCCTTATTACCAATAAAACCAGTTAATGACCTTTCATTTTATTTTTCTT
>DVZL01000411.1:0-23625 GCA_018236625.1 Lasaia peninsularis
AAACGGGAATAAAATGTAGGACGTACACGGATTTTTGACGTGGGGCGAAACTTTGTAGGACGAATGCGGAACAAACCAAATTTTCGTTTTCAAACTTTAAAATTATTAACAAAAGTGCACGTAATATAGACTGAAAATTTTGAATTTTATGTTTTTGAATTTTGTAATTTGGAATTTAAATGACATGATCACTTGGTTAGATACTGGGACATTTTTATCGAATATTTTTTAATTTTTCGATTATTCTTTACTCTTTATGTGTATTGAATTATCTACATATTATGGTCTCCACATAATTATAAAAAGAAATAATATTTTTAATTGAGATTGTACACCAGGCTTAAGTATTTATATTTTTAACGGGTCCACTGGTTCTGGATATAAGCTTGCTCTTTATACTGTAAAAACTTTAAATCAATATTTTGTTATATTGTTTTGTGTACAATGGAGAATAAAATAAATAAATATAAAATGTTACGACTTTCAATTCTGCTCCTTAATAAAATTATCGATTATTTTTTTGGTGAATACATGGAAAATTAACACCTAACTGTTACCTTGAATCGATAACGGGTTCTGTGTCGCCTGTCGTTTTATATTTATCACGTTATTTATAACTACATTTCATATTAGATGTAATCCGCATTTGTTATTTTTTATACTGCTTTCAACTGTCCATTTCTATTGTGTATTGAAATATGATGACCGTTTGTTAATTTTAAATATATTAGATACATAATATTTATGGATAACTGATGATCTATTATGATATGGACAGATAAAAGAATAAGTTTAGTATATCAGAATTAATGTATATCCACTATAGGTTATTTTTAATTATTATTAATCAAAATCGTTCTTGAGTAAATGTTGTAATATCGAAATAATAAAAAATATTTTTTAGAGCTGTTTTAATATCGATATCAATGGGACAATCGGCCAACTGGGCAATTGGCCAATGGGCCATTGGGCCAACGATAAAACTCATAGAACTAACCAACGTCGGACACCGACTATGCTCGACCAGAGAGGCTATATTTAAAAGTTAATTATTATGTTTTAAATTAGGATCAAAATGGATTTTAAGCACTTAATCAACGAGACGGTCAGAAGAGGCTGCGGTATAGGGCCGCAGCCTTCTATGACCTTCGTACATTCCATTGAGTACGATTATAGTAGGTTTGTTTTTGTGTCAGCTTGCCATTAGCCGGGCCAAGATGCAGGTACGGGAGGAGCTGCTCCAGACTTTGGACGTCGATCCGTGGGGCATCCCTTATAGGGCGGTCAGGGGCAAAATACGCCCTTGGGCCCCCCCACTGACCCAAAGTCTCGACCAGCACCTCCTGCGAGATGTAGTAACAGCCCTGTTTCTACACGGGGCGGAACACGTCCCCCCCGCCATGGCGCCGCCACTACAACACGGCGGCGCGGTGGAGGAGGAGAGCGGGGTGCCTGAACTCACAGACGGTGAGTTCGACGCGGCGGTGAACAAGCTCCGGGCGAAAAACATAGCACCCGGGCCGGATTCACGGCCGCGTCCTCGTCCTGGCCCTCAGCGTCCTAGGGGACCGACTCCGGAGGCTCTTCAGTGCCTGCATGGAGTCGGGGCGATTCCTCGGGGGTGTGGAAAACCGGTAGCCTGGTCCTTCTGAGGAAGGAAGGACGTCCCGCGGAGTCTCCGTCCGCCTACCGTCCCATCGTGCTGCTCTGGCATGCAGCCGCCTCTACATTGGGGTGGTGCGATCAATGGTCCTGTACGGGGCCTGACGGAAACGTGAAAGACCCACGCTCGACGGGCAACTATCCAGAGGTGGACGGAGCGGCTGGCCGAGCCGACGGCCGGCCGCTGGACCATTGAGGTTGTCCGGCCGGTGCTCAAGCGCTGGCTGGACAGGCGGCACGGACGGCTCACGTTCCGGCTCACTCAGGAGCTTTCCGGGCACGGATGTTTCGGAAAGTACCTGTGTAAAATAGCCAGACGTGAGCTGACAAGCGAGTGCCACCACTGTGCGGGCGGCGAGGACACGGCGCAGCACAACCTGGTCGACTGTCCGGTCTGGGTTGAGCAGCGGCGTGTCCTTCGCGACGCCATCGGGCAGGACGTCTCTCTTCCGACCATGGGAACCGCTATGAGGACGAGGCGAGGACGTCATCTCGCAGAAGGAGGCGGCGGAGAAAGCGAGGGAGGCTGCAGCCAACCCGGACTCGATCCGCCAGAGACGCACGGGGGTGCGACGGGGGCATATCAAGCCCTCTTGCGTCCACCGTGAAGAGGCCTGGGGCTCTGCCTCGAAAGGCCTCGAGGATGTGCACGCGGCATCGTCGTTCCGCCGCGCGCTTACTAGCCGTCACCGGGGCCACAACGGCCCTGGCTCCCGGGTGACTGCCAGCGGGGCTGCCAGGTGCTGACACGGTGGCGGAAGAATGCGAAAGCGGCGGAGTTCGAACCGGGGCTACCGAAATGGAAATTCAAAGCGCGTACCAATAGGACACCGGTGCTATATTCTTAAAAAAATACCTTCACGCCTATTATCCCTATTATGCAGAAAGGTGCTAATTTATCCTCGACTCGTAAGTCCCGTACATATAGAGAATACCCACGATTAGCCAAGGTACTAGGGCTCTGATGTGATAGGTGGCAAATCTATCGCTACTTTGGGCACATTCCAATCCTGGGCAATGTAATGTTTTCTCAGAATAATATGAAAATATTTTTTGCCCGACCTGGGAATTGAACCCGGAACCCTACACCACAGAGGCAATACTTTGACATCATATTTTTATAAAAATAAGAAAATATCGTCACGTTTCCAAATTACGCCCAAATCTATGTTCCATTCCGTCCCGGAATAGCTAGTTTACCACAAACCCCACCACCGCCTTAGTTATGGTGTGCAACATCTATGGTGTCTATAGGTCACCGTTGTCTCGTTGATCAGAAGACCAGTGAGCTTATTGGTTACCTTATCATATAAAAAAGATGTTTAAATTGTAAATCACAATATGTTTTTGTTTTTAGAGTAGGTACTGTGCAGCCACTCGCCCGGGTAGGGATTCACCGCCTTGCTTTTTCTTGCCGCCATAATGACATTGTCGTGTTCCGGTCCGGAGGGTAGGGTAGCCGGTAGATTTGCACATAAGGTCTAACAGCCCGACCACATGGCAGGCGCACCTACAACATCTATGGTGTCTATAGGCCACGGTTGTCTCTTACCATCAGTAGACCCATGTGCCTGTTCGCTGCCTTATCCTATAAAAAAAAGACAAACTAAAAAAAAATTTATGAGTACCGAAATCGAATTCGGAACAAAGTTGGACACAGACTATACTCGACCATAGAAAAGGGTCATTTAGAAACGTTATGTCTATCCAAGTACACAAAACTTTTAGCTTTCGGTACGCTCGCGCCAAATGCAAAGAATCTAAATATTATTCGCCGGTGAGAGATCGTCTTTCGGACGTGAGCTGTATTTTATTACTGTTGTCTGCGCGACTGTACCACTGCCTTTTAATTAAAAATAATGCTCTTTTTTTTGTTTTCATTTCCTTCTACTGCAAGTGAATGTGAGAATTACGCGTCTAGATATTTATATTAGTAAGTGCGTCATTATGGTTGTCAGCCCGGGTGTATGAAGAACATGACACGCGTAAATTAGTATGAGAGAATACGCATGCCCAAATTTAATTGCTGATAATGCTAAACCAGAAAGCATACACTCTGATGGCTACATTTGGAAAGAATGAAAATTAAAAGATGGTTGTAGCAACCGAGGAGTCGTAGGTTGTCATCCCACGACCAAATAACTCGTTTATTATTAGAGATGATGTTAGAGTCTCCCGAAACCTACGTATGCTCGTAGGGATGAATCTGGAGGAGGTTGGAAAGCATGTAGGAATCGTGACACTTGGTACTCTCTGCCTACATCGCAAGGGACTTAGCGTGAAGATATGTATATGCTGTTAATACTATACCACGAACGTGATCCAGCTTTTAAGGCTTAACAGTCATCTTTTTTGTAAAACTTATTAGCTTATTTAGGCTAATGACTGTACAAGTTCATTCCTTTTTCTCGTATATATGTTTTGTACTAATGAATTGTTTTCTTTGTTACAGGTAATCGTTGTTCCGTCACCAGATGTCGTAGTTACTAGCTGTTGCCCGCGGCCACGCCTGCGTTTTGGAATTTTTTTAGCCCTTGTATCCGCTATTTCACCTACTTGGGAGTTGAATTTTGAAATAATCCTTATTTGGTGTATGCGAAATTTTAAACCCTAAACGTGTGACCTGAGCGTCGATACATCAGTCAATCATTTTTGCCTTTTATTTAATTATTTTCTTTCATACACTTTTAAACTAAATAGCCTAAGTTGTTCCTTGTTACATTAGCTGTCTGGCAGTAAAAGTCCCGTCGAAATCGGTCCTGCCGTTTCAGAGATTAGCGGGTACAAATAAACTGATAGACTAAAATTATAACGCAATACCTCGTAAATATACACATGTACTTAGTAAAAATTGGTCATTTTAATATTACAAACAGACACATAAGTACGTACAATGTACATACGTGTTTAACAAAGGTATAACATTAATACTATAAGTTCAAGCAATATTCTACGCTACATATACATTCCTTCATCCCCTATTACAATCTCTTATGCATGCATGTACATTGTACAACCCTAGATCTCCCAGAAGCATATCTTGCCTGAGAGGTATTACAACTTAAAGGGATGTCGGCTTCAGTCAATTTTCATCAATCCGACATCAGAAACATCAGTGACTGATCTATGTACTATTTGATTAAGAACAAGGATGTTAAATATACAGTAAGTAACGCAGATATCTAATCCATTTGTATATTGCAGTATTTTCAAAGAATAAGAAATCTGCGTTGCTTACTGTACTCGCAGTCATTGAAATTAATGAAAGCAATATTATAACATTTCGGTGCCCTTATTCTTAATAATATAGTTGGGAGACTGATTTCGAGTCGATGTTAAGTATGATTGGAGGATTGGCTATTTGCTGGATAGAGTTTATTTATTTAAAACTGATAAATTAATATGATTATTTATAATATTATAATATTTCAAATGATGATATAACATGTACAGTAAGGGGTCCCAGGTTAGGTTTCCGGTTAGGGCAACTTGTTTTTATAGCTTAAAATATGATTTGTATCGGATATCATGATGGACTTGTCATATTATCATAAGATCTAATATCGTCGGCTTCTCGTAAATGCTCATTTACCTCTGCCTACCCTTTCGGAGATATGGGCGCGATGATATTTATTTATTTATTTAATACTGTAATTATTTAATACTGTTATAAAATAATCTAGCATCGTTGTTGGATTTCCTTCTGGGTTACAGAGGTAAAATGACAGTCTCTCTGCCTAAAAACTGGAATCCTTTTCAAACCTCATAAATTAGTTAGCCGACCCCGGTATCATCTGATCTAGAAACGAAATAAGGATAGGATGAGGTAGTAAGTCGAAGGACTTCAGTAATCGTATCGTTATTCATACTTCGACTCGATACTCGATATCTTCAGTTACCTATCGTAATTCATGTACAAGTGACATTCCTATATGTTTATAGTCTGATTAAATTATCACTAAGTCATATCATAATTGATTACCATGTCTAATTTATACCCAGCTTTTGCCCGCAGCTTCGCCCATATTGAAATAACAAAACATTTACGAGAAAATTACGAACAAATAAATAAAATTAGAGTGTCTGTTATTAAAATAACCGCTTTTTACTAAATGCATATGTATGTTTACAAGGTACATAATATACCAAAACAACAATTTTTAGAATTTTTGTCTGCTTGTCTGTCTGTCTGTTTGTACCCTCTAATCTCTGAAACGGCTGGACCGATTTTTGTGGGACTTTCACTGGCAAATGTAATGTAATAAGGAACGGCTTGGGCTACTTTGATTTTATATTTTTTTTTTAGAAATGTGTAAAAATAAATAATTAAATAAAACGCGGACGAAGTCGCGGTCACAGTCTGTATTAGCTAGTATTAGCTGTTTGCGGGAGACGGCTTCGCGTGTTAATTATTTTAACAACATAAATGACTTTTAAAGAAAAGATTTTTTTACATCTTATAATATAATACTTATTGCATAAAAACATACCCTCTTTTTATGAACTGAAAAAACTTATCGAACAAGTTGCCCGGGAATCAAACTTGGCCATGGCCATTCATTAGTATCATATGTTACTATAATTCGTAAATTATTATTTATGTAATAATTTTAGTAAATAATTACATATTATAATAATTTATTATAATTATTACAAAAAGTGATCACTGTCATTACTTTATGTCGAACACTCGAAAATTATTATACGTCTATAGTATATAGCCGTGGTGGGTCGCTAGTATTTTATATAATATTTTCGACTAGCGACCCGCTATCATCATCCGTTGCTTATCGCATCAAAATCCGTTACTTAGTGTTAAAGATTTAAGCATACATAGGGACAAACCGAGAAAATCACTTTGTTTTGTAATATGGAATTATTACAATATACTGAACTCACATATCTACAGCGACACGTACGGTTATTCAGGTAATTCTCGAAATTTCGATTAAAATCGTGTAAGCTGATTAAGTAATCACTAAGTCTACTGAGTGATTAACATCTCTATTGGGTTAGCTGATTCGTTATTGGACTGATGTTGCTGGAGATTAATTGATGAATGTCATTTTGACAGATACATAGGAAAACCTTGTTCACGCTAATATAAACACAGAGGTATAATTGTATGTAAAATAAATAAACTTTACGACCATATCACCGAAACGGTAGACAGAGGTACATATGCATTATGCACCCACGATTAGCCGATGATATTAGATCCCATGATGTGGTAGGTGGCACAAATCCGGGTTTCCTCACGATGTTTTCCTACACCGTAAGAGTACTCAGAAAATGTACTTAAATATGTTTGTAAGTCCCTCTTTTATGTCTAGGTATATTTAAGTCTCTGCGTTTGAGCGTAGTTTGTGTCTGACTTTGACGCACGAAGTCACGAAGTTCCTTCTTCGGCTCCCGAGTAGGGCAATATATACTTATTAGTCTTTCTAGATTAGTTGATAAACATAACGTTACCTGGGATTGGATTTAGGTCCGATATCGCGACGGCTAATCGTGGGTGCATAAGTGTGTATGCCTATCCTTTCGGGGACAACGGCGTCACTATGTTTATTTGTTAATACATCTTTTTAGTACATCTTTGGTGTCTATAGACAACCACTTTTTACCTTCAGAATATTCGTATATTTATTTCTTTCTAAAAACGTTTACTCTAACGAGTATGAATATGTTGCATTGTTATTGATGAACTTTTCATGTTATTAGTTTAATACGACCTACTAAAAACAACGAGAACATTTAGAATTGACGTAGTGATCAAAAAATACATACAGACGCAATAAGAACATACTCCTCTTTAAAGTCGGTTAACGATACCCTCTTTTGAAGTTGGCTAAGCCGCAATTTGGGATTTCAATCTTACTACACATCGTTCAATCAATGAAAGGGTCAAAACAGTCCTCTAGTTAATGCAAATGTCCTTCAACGTACCCAATTACTGCCATTTTGCCCTGTGGCGGTTAAGGTCAACTGCAGACGTGCGATTTATGTCGACATATAAAACCAGATAGATTACAATTAAATAAATATCGTCACGTTCATATCTCGGAAAGGATAGGCAGAAGTACATTCGCAAACACGATTAGCCGACGATAATAGGTCCTATGATGTGACAGGCAGCAAGTCTGTTGATATATTGCCCACAAATCTCGGGTTTCCTAACGATGTTTTTATTCATTGTAAACAACAAAATGTACGTAAGTTAGAAAAACTTATTTGTTTCTTATTCGGACTCAACCATAGTTGTTTTTATTATGTTACTAACGAAATTAGACCCATGACAAGACAAGTGGGTAGTTCGTCGCTGAACTACAACGGATTCACGTTTTTTTAGACACTAAAGAAACTGCAAAGAACAATTTGCCTAACCCGGGTATCGAACCCGGAATTTAAACGTCAAAGTCGGACACCGACTACGCTCGACCACAGAGGCAATCAGATTCTACTTCCTCCACGAAAGTCTATTAAAAAACCAACTAAATTGCGTCAACTAAAAAAAAAGTCGCTCGTATATCCAAATCTCGAAGCCCGTACTAATTATGAACAGGGTGGATTTTGATTTCGTATCCCGTGACGTTTGGATATTACAGGATATTGTTGGGAATATCGCGGGATTGCTCGCCCTGAGTGAATTGTTAACGGGAGCTTTGCTTTGATACTAACGCTATGTATTTATTAATATTAATAAGAGCCTCAGTGGCCTAGTGGTAAGCGCTTCGGACTTCCATTGCCACATCTACGTTTGTCCATGTTTGAACTCCACCATAAAGCAATGAGTTTTCTAGATTAAGTACTTTCTCTGAGTGCTCTTACAGTGAAAGAAAACATCTTGAGGAAACCCGGGATTTGTGTGCGATATGGCGACGGACTCATCTGTCACGCCATGGGAGCTTATATCGTCGGCTAATCGTGGGTGCATAAATATGTACTCACGTATGTATATACTGAAAGTAGCTATGATAATAAAAGTAAAATTAAAGGACAAGGAAATATGTATATCAACTATAAATATTTGTGTGAAAATACATCAGGAGCCTAATATCGTCGGCTAATCGTGGATCTAGGCGTGACGATGTTTTCGTTGTTTTTGTTTGAAAACAAGAGGCATAGTATTTTTATAAATGTTTGATATCAAAGTATCATTAATCTCCCGTTCTTGTGTGTGACGAGTTTCAAATATGGCCGCCATAAAAATATCAAAACGATTCCAAGACGGTTTTACGAAGAAAAAGGACCAAATGAAAAGGAATTTAGACCAACTCGATATAATACCAAGTAAATCCCATAGAAGTAACCAGTTAATCAAATATTCCGATCTCGTATCCACCTAAACATCCATAATCAATCTTATGAAACCATATTGATACTTTATAGTTTATACGTCTGTCCTTCTTACTCGTATAGGAAATAAAGAAATCCGAGAAGGACAGAGGATTTTTACGATCTACCCTTTTCGTTGATGTAAAAAATAGTCGATGGCTCGTGGTAGCAATTCAATCAAAAACCTCTTGAACCAAAGATGACGTCGAGGATAATATAATTATGGAGATAGGCATCTACCCCTTCAATGCTTCGACGATATACAAGAAAAATAAACGCTATGGCCCTATATTTTGATTAGGGTTGTCACTGATGGGATTGTTTCCAAACATTTTCGTATATATTTCAAATATGATATGGCTTTTGTACACCAATATCAGTCAAGTAAAATGTAAAATATTCTGGTCGGGGAATATAAAGTGTTAGAAATATATTACAAACAAAATGCTGAAAATAATAGATGTAGGTGTACTTTGTTTATACAAAGAGGCTCCCTTAAAATGTATTCTAGACGCTGATATAGGATATTTTAAGACAAAAACTGTCTCGTATAGGTATTGGTTTCTGTTGGCATTGTCTATAGACTGTGGTTTTTAAAAGAGAAAGTTTTTTTGTAAGCAGATAAAAGATTGTTTGGATTCTACTGCAGCGTTTTAATACTTCTGATTTTTAGTCACCAATCCACTATACTAGTGTTTTGATTAAAAACCAGTAAAATATAATAAAGTAATAATATTTGCTGACTTGTTTTAAAACTTATTGAAACTTGTACAAATGATTATCCTAACTTTCAAGGAGATCAAATAACTTTAAATCGCCAACAAACTTGATATTTTGTTATTTACAATTAAGCAACGAATTTTTATCAGATTTCGTGGGCTGATTTTTTAGGATATAAACTCAATATTACTTCACAGTATACAGAATAATATAACGCTGTTTAGTGACAACCCTATCACCTCCCAACTCATACGCATAAATATGCCGAAATAATTTAATAATTAATTTCCAACTCTGTCCTTCAAAATGAAAGAGATAAGGGCTACCGCACACGATATTTCTACATTTGAGGGTTTTTAGTTTTATAAACTTTATATTCCTATTCTATTAGTTAGTCCTACAACTATAGCATGCAAACATACCTACAAATGTTTCCGCCTTGTCCAAGTGTCTACTGTATTACAACTACGTATCATACTAATAATTAAAAGTTTTGTTTGTTTTTTTAATGGATTAAGACAGCGAACGAGCACAAGGGTCGTCTGATGGTAGAAGCAGTGACCTATAGATACCATAGATGTTGTAGATGCGTCACTGTTTGTGGTCGAGCTGTTAGACGCTATGTGCGAGTCTAGCGGCTACCCTACCTAGACGAACATTCTGAGATAGAAGTGTGATTGGATGTTGAATATTGGATTTGAAGGACAATAGCTAAAATTGTATAGATCGCAATCGCAATGACCGCGTTCTCACTAAGAAGATTCGGCGAAAGAAATTCAACATACTTATCTTTTTTCCCTTTTTAGAGTTTCGTGCCTAAAGGGGAACACAGGACCCTATTATTAAGACTGTCCGTTCGTCTGTTTGTCTGTCTGTCGCCAGATTGTGTCTCATAAGCCGTGCTAGAAAGTTGAAATTTTCACAGATGATGTATTTCTGTGGCCGCTATAATAATAAATACTAAAGTAATAATAAAATAAATATATAAAGGTGTTCTCGTACAATAAACGTGTTTTTTTTATTTGCGGTTATTGTAGTTTATGATACACAATACACTCGCACTCGGCTAATTTTACTTTTAATTTAAACTAAGCCTCAAGCGTAGGCTTGTATACTTGATGTTGTGTAGGAAACTTGAATACTTTTTTGAGCTTTTTTTCTAAAACAATCAAGGAAAACTTTTAAAATGAAAAAAGTTTTACTAAATCCCGCACGGCATTTTTTTATTATATCTAACCTGTCCTTATAGTTTTAAGATTTACTCATCCAGTATTATAACCCTTATCTTAATATAATATCTATTTTTTCGCCACTTGACGACAAGCTTCGAGGTTCCCATTAGGTCCAAAAGACCCTTTGTCCCGGACCGCCATTTGCTTTATTTGGTATCATTTGGAGAATTTAATCGCCAAACAAAAACGGGACCGAATTTTAATTATTTATTATAGACGCCGCCCAACCGACGTATGAATAAAATATTTTGATATTTGTTTTTAATATGGCTTCTATGTTTGGTTAGGGTTGTCACACGTCAAATTTACAGACGTAATTTGTTATTAGTAGCTTAGTCAAGCTATTTACCGATATAACAGCTTTAGTTTTTAAAATTGATTTTTATAATAATTTATTTTATACCTCAGGTGAAAATAAATAAAGTTTTTAATTTATTAATAAATAAATAAATATTTTTTTCATCATTAACGCTTGGTGAAACTTCAACGTATTAATTTTTTAATAAAAATGCACACTTAGCTTCAGTGACCTAGTGGTAGGCGCTTCGTATTAGCTTCGGGTAGTCCAGGTTAATCACCGCCATATTTCTATTATTTCTAACTTAAGTATATTTTCTGAGTGCCCTTAAAGTGAAGGAAAACATCTTGAGAAAACCCGGGATTTATGGCCGATCTAGCGGACTTGCCACCCAATATCGTCGGCTAATCGTACCTTAGCCTAAGCTTTCAGGGATATGGCCGTGACGATATTTATTTTTTTATGCTTTAAAATGTCGTGGATTAGAGACAGTGGCAACCCTATCTTAAATATGTTTGTCCCATTGTTTCGATAGCTTTCATTTGTGTGACAATTATGCTATAATTTATGAATAGTTGGTGATATAAACTACCATTTTTATGGTCCCAATAAACCGATATCATAAGGATACTTTATTGCTGTTGTTAAATGTGTCTGATTACATGCGGTGATACGGTAACCCTTAAGTCCCTTTTCGTAATTGGTATGGGAAAATATGTGTATATAACATTATTGATGGGGGCGTTATTTTGATATTTTTAGTTGGTTTTACTTTTCTCTAGTATTAATTATATAAACATCTTGAAAGATTAGCGTTGATTGACCTCTTGGTTAGAGAGGTCGGATGGCAGTCGCTCTGTGCGCACTTATCAAATCTTCTAATTTAGTGAGCCGTCATTATTAGATAGATTAGGTAGCCGGTATTTACAAACTATTGATCAATGCAGTAAAACCGACCCCATATATATGTATATACCTATATAAGCAATTAAATATTATTTCAAATAGGTATATCTCAAAAAAATCTAAATGGTTATTCATAAATAAATTTTATGGTTAAATTATTTCCATATGGATTATCTTAGGTATATGCACTACATATGCAATAAAAAATAATTATTAAAATCGAAGTAGGCATTCTGCAGAAAGTTCATCAGTGATCTAATTTTTTTGTTAAATGTTATTCGTATTGATTGAACTTTTATTTTCTTATAGGAACTTGTAATAATTTAATTGCTGACTTAAACTGGTACTTTTTCTTAAATTTATATTTATAATGTTAGATTTATTTTGGACATTGTTAACTAGGTCTTAAGTTTTGACATTAAAAAATTGTATGTATACTTATTTTGAATAAAATAAATATATACACATTGAATTGAGTAACTCCTTTGTTACATTGGTAAAAAAAAGTATTAAGTACTCGTAGAAAGTTTAGTAGCTTCCATTTTGGAATTCCTAGTTCGAACCTCGTACATTTTCTAAGTCCTCTTAAACATCGTGAGTAAACCAGGATTCGTGTATAAGAATTCGACTCAATCTACGATCGATCCCGGTTTTCCTTGTGGGTGGCAGTGATCAGATGGCAGTCGCTCTGTGTAAAAACTGGTGTCCTTGTCAAATCCCCCTACATTAGGTAGCCGACCTCGATATCATCATAATACTAAGACAAAGATGACTGTTTGAAAGAATTACCAGCCTTAAAAATCAAACCTAATATATTAGTCCGAACTGACACTAACACAGTTAAACTTGAAAAACATAACTTGTTTAATAACATGGTAATATTACACCCACACACTTCCATACATACTCATGTGATATGAATACAATGAAACTTCTGCATTAATAATATTTTTTTTGTGAATAAGGCAGAGCTTATTTTAAAACTAGATTATTCAGTTTCAAGACGTTTTTATGACTTGTCTGCCAGACAGCTTGTAAAAGGCGTACAATTGTAGCTTTTTTGGGTTTTTTAAATTATTTTTTTATTTGATTCTATAGCGGAATAAGCACATAAGAAGGGAACAAAAACATGAAACCGGATTATAACAATTTTATTATGTTCATCCTCGTCCAGTAGATCTCTGTACACGACAAGTGGTATTTTATTTGTATTTCTATGGCGTAGATAAGGTGTTGCCTTTAAACACCTTTGGTAATAGCGATATGTATTCATTATCACCAAAAAATCGTCTACTTATTTGAGCTGGAATTTAAAAACGAATTAAGTCCGCTCTAACTTGTAAGGATGTAGCTGACATATGACATAATATAACATACAGCATAAATGACATAGCGCTTAAAAATACCTAAGCCTTTAAGAAATGAACATAAATTAAAAGCTCGGCAACGCAGTTGTATACTCCTGGTGTTACCAGTGTTCGTGGGCGGCGGTGATCACCTACCATCAGGTGACCCATTTGCCCGACTGCCTTCTCTTCTAAAAAAAATAATTGTAGTTATTTTAGTTTTACTTGTTGATACTCGGATTTTTTTTAAACCTTCTTAACTATATGGAAGATTTACAGATGCCAGAACCTTCGCCCGCTTGTTCTAGTTATAAAATACTAGTATGAAAACGTGGCTTCGCCCGCGGATGTAAGTCATTTAGTTGTTCGGCGGTTAATAGTTAAAATATCATAATAAAAAATAACCTTTATCCAAGGTTTAATTAATTACATTACAAAAATTTCATGAGAATCGCTCAAGCCGTTTTGACGTAATAACGAAAAATACATAGATACCTATATAAAATTTTAAACTGTTACAAAAATATATCGTAATCATTTTATAATATTTCTAAAATAGCACTCCTGGCAAGTAAAAAGTGATGAATATGAAATTATGTTAAAATCTCGAAAAAAATAAATTCTCTCTCAAGTCTTAGATACGAGAGATTGAATGAAAAATATTAAATTTTCCCTCATTCCTTCCAATATAATTCATATCGAGGTGTTTAATTACCTTAATTAAATTCTTTTCGTCTTTTTCACTAAAAGGCTCACAAATTAATACAATTTTCTAAAGAAAAAAATCTGATTTATTAAAACTTTTATACTTTTTTATCTTTTTACAATTCACAGTTTTGCTTAAATTTTATTAGATGTAATTAATCAAAATATAGAACATATTAATATAACATTTTTCACTTATTTTTGAAAAGCATAGCTTTTAGTATTATTTTGATTATTCTTATAAATATAATAAATTAATATAATATTTAGATTAATTAGACTTAATAAAAGTTAAGCACAACGGTGAGTTTATAAAATTAGTAATGATTGTAAACGATATTTGTAAGGATAATTTCGCCTTCTGAATACACTTATTACATTTTTTCTTGAGAACTTTGTGAAGTGCAGATAATTTTCTCCTTTAAATAATACCAAAATTAACTCCCAGAACACAATAATATATACATTTCTGTCCTTATGAGGAATCGAAATCGCGCCAAGGATTCTTGTTAATAGACATCTTTGCTAACCCTTCCTCTAATCATGCGGTTACAAAAGAAGTTAAAATACAAAAAAAAAACTTAAAACAACTAAAACGAGTAGAAATACGCTGCAAATTGTTAGTTGAATTAAATCGCCGAAACGACATTCGGTGGTCCTTCAAGCCGGATAATTAGGGCTAACAAGCGACGAACTAGTTAATTTCCGCCGCGGACCGGGAACAAAATTTATAACTGGATTCTAAAGTAAAATATACTCCGTGATCGGGGTAGGGTTTTAACTAGTTTTGTTGACAGTGCCTATTTAGCATTTGGATATAAAAACGAGTCAGGTACGAATGAACTCGTTTGCTAAAGGTTCCGTACTTTGACAGTAAACGTTTATGTATCAACGAGCTGTACCCGCGACTTCGTCTACGTTTGAATTGTTAACTAAAATAAAATTACCCTAAGTTATTTATTACATCAGCTATCTACTAGTGAAAGCCACGTCAAAAACGGTCCAGCCGTTCCAGAGACTAACCGGTACAAACGGTACAAACCCACAGACGAACAAAAATTTGTAAAAAAATATATATTACATACATTTGCATTTAGTAAAAGGTTTTATTTTAAACTAGCGACCCGCCCCGGCTTGCTCGGATATACAATACATATTATACCTATACATAAAAACCTTCCTCTTGAATCACTCCATCTATTAAAAAAACCGCATCAAAATCCGTTGCTTAGTTTTAAAGATTTAGGCATACATAGGGACAGACAGAGAAAGTGACTTTGTTTTATAATATGTAGTGATGCGAACGTATATATGTATGGATATACATTTGCATTCATAGTATTTATGGAATATGATTGTATTCACATAATGGAATTCCACCAGATGCCGACGATGTAACGTTTAAATTGTAATTTAAAAAAAAATATTTAGCTTTGTAATTTTATTGACGTAGCATATATATTACCTCATGCGGCATAGGTATTAGAGATTAATCTAATCAAATAATAAATATATTATAATTATTTATCATGACATATAAAAGATTTTGATACGATATGTATTTTTTATCTAATCGTTTGATATTACTGTATTTACATCCTCTAAAATCCGAAAGATTATTAAGTACATTTTATTTGTTAGCGCGCCGTATAGAGGACATTTCTTTAGGTAAGTTTTGTTAAGTATTAGTTTACTACAACGCATATAATGGAACAGAATAGAAAACATTTAATTTCAAATAGATCGCGTACTATTTACGAAGTGATGCGTCTATATAATTCTGAAATCTACAATTTTAGGTGATACATATTTCAAACTATAGTAAAAGAAGAAAATTATAAATCTAGAGGCATCCAAATACATCTATACAACGAATAAAATGGAGTGTCTATACTCTATACGTAATATTAAAATAACCGCCATATGACAGTGAGAGTCTCGTCAAAATCGCTCCAGCCGTTTCAGAGATTAGTGGATACAAACAGGCGTACTACAAACAGACAGACAACAATTCTAAAAAATACTATTTTGGTATATGTACCTTGTCAACACACATACGCATTTAGTCAAAACCGTCAAAATCGGTCAAGCCGTTTACATTGTAAACATATATATATGCATTTAGTAAAAAGCTGTTATTTCAATAGTACATGCAGATATTTCAATTTTGTTTATTTTTATAGATAAACTAATAATTTCGTGAAAGCGTGTTCTTAATATATTAATTACGATTCCAGAAATGTCCAAACTTCGAGCGGTTATTCTGGGCGTAGCCCTCCTGGCTGTGACCAGCGCTGATTTTCCAGTAAGAAATGCGGATATCGAAGAAGTCATACCTGAGTTTCCAGTATCGAGGAACAATGAACAAGTTTATCGTCTTCCAACTAGTGTCGTGCCTCTTGAATATAAGATATACTTAGATCTATATTTCGCCGAAGCAACTGATCGCCCGTTCAGTTACGATGGGCGGGAATATATAACAATTCAGGTAAGTTAATCTTGATACGAAGGATATATGATTGGTGGTTTTTAAAATGTCACCAGAACTTTGATTAGAAAGAAACTAGGTAATGGACACTTTCTGAGTGCTCTTACGGTGAAAGAAAACATCGTGAGGAAGCCCGAATTTATTCAATTTGACCTAATCTAGGATCGGGCCAAGTTTCCTTCCTGGATTGCAGAAGTCAGGTGGCAGACGCTTTTACGTAAAAACAGATTAATTGCAAAGTCAAATCTCTTAAGTATAGGTAGCCGACCCCGATATAATTACGGGATAAAGCTAAAACAAAAAGAGTATGATTAAAAAAAAATGTTTATTAATGGCTTCTAAAGCAGCCTTTGTGTTATTCTGATAGTTAGCTAAATTATTTTTAAATTTTATTAAAATCCATTCAGTAGTTTTTACGTGAAAGTGTAACAAACATCCATATATCTATGCATACATAATTAAAACTTTTTCGTTTATAATATTAGTAAGTTTTTTTAACATTCGAGTTAAATTAATTGATGTGGTGTTTCTAGGCCGTCGAACAAAATGTCACCCAAGTGGTACTACATTCAAATATTGACAGAATCAATGCTGTCACCATCACCACAGCCGATTCTGAAGAAACACCAGTACCATTACAAAACTTCAACCCAATAGAACTGGAACCACAATATCATTTTCTCAAAATAAACCTCAATCAAGCGTTGGAAGTTCAAAAGAATTATACTCTGTTCATTGACTACACCAGCACTATGAACGAAGGTCCAATGAAGAGGGGGATTTGGAAAGGCTGGTATAAAGATGATGATGGTAATGAAAGGTACGTTTTAAAAAATGTTATAAGATAGCTAATTAACTGCTCTTTTAGTGGTAAGAGGCTATTGTGGCTTTTAAACACCATAGTAAAAGGTTATCTCCAGATTATTAGGTCTAATGTGAAATGAAGTGAATAAGGAAACCTAAATTGGTATAGATCGGCCTAATCTAAGTTTTCCGTCCGGCGCTTAACGCCGACTGGCGAGCCACAGATTCAATTCCTCCCATTAACCAGAACGCAGCATCGGGTCGAGTTTCGATCTCCCGGGAGATAGCCCCCGGTGTTGGCGTTGTAGAAAATCCCACCCATTTAAATAATGATCTCTCGGACTGAGCACTTTGCTCGCCCACAAAGCGCGGTGAAGTTGTAAAAGCTACTCAGTTAGCAATAAGTTAGTCAATATTAAAAGGGAAACTAGGCCTTATCTAGGTTGGATTACCTAGATTAGGATGGATCTAGGGTTAGGCCTAGTTTCCCTTTTGGGTTGCAGAGAGAGGATAGCAGTCGCCTTGTGTAAATATTAGAGCCCCTGTCATGTTCTAGCTTATATATATAATTTGAATGGAAATCTGATTTTACCCCGCTTTCAAAATATTATCAAAATGTATCATAAATTGCACAATAGTTGTACAATTTTACATACATACATATCTTCACGCCAGGTCCCTTGCTGTAAAGGCAGAGAGCACCAAATGCACACTTGTCTAGCTTCCTCCGCGTACATTTACCTCTTCATATAAACACACCGGTTTCGGAGACTTTTGACACCATCCTTGGATTATAATTGAGCTATTTATGCGTGGAACGTCAATCGAGGTCTCCCCGGGTACATAGGACAGACAGTACACGGGACAGACATAAAGGCAGAAAGACAGACAGAGGGACAGCGGAGTCTTACTAATAGGGTACCGTTTTTACCCTTGGGTACGGTACCCTAAAACGTGAACAAAAAAAATACACAAAGGGCGCTTCCATTCCATTCCAAAAAATACCCTTGTGTATTTTTTGCCTTTTCTATACACAATATGGTACGTGGCACATCGTGCGCGAGTCCGATTCGCACTGTGCAAGGGATTTTTAACAATGATGGTAGATTAACTTATCTATTTTTGTTGATTTAGTGTTAATTTTTTTTCTTTATATTTATTAATTACTACCTGAAATGCCGTCTGCGTAGGCTATAATCCCGTAACAATAACGTTATTGTTGTGCAATGTTGTGTCCCATACAGAAAACGTGCGAAGACTGACAGACAGAAATAAAATCCAAAAAAAAAATAGAAACGTTCTAATTCCTATTTTTGGTCGCCCGGGCCTATTTTTTTTTAAATATCTTCAATGTACAGACTTCACTCTTATACATTTTTATTATATTATGTGTAGTTGTTATCAATAAATTTTAAACGCTAATCACTTTCTTGGTGACACTTATCACTCAAAGCTCATTATAGCTTGCTATATTAATTATTATTTATCAATTATACGCTTATTTTAATATTTAATACTGTTGAACTAGCAATTATTGTTTTTATATATATTTATTTATACAGGCGATTTCGTAAACGGCTCTAAAGATTTCGCTGAAATTTGGTATGTAGGGGTTTTAGGGGATAAAAAATTTATCTAGATAGGTCTAGATCTTATGAAATTGTGAATCATTCGTCTCGGCGGTTAAAATTGCCATTTGACATACCAAATACTACCGACAGAGTTGTATAATATTCAAGTCCAATTTCGGTAGTCCCGCTTGGAACCCCGCCATATTAATAACGAGTTTTTTTTAACTTCTGAGTGCTCTTACGATTTTATTGGTGCATGTGTACCTCTGCCAACACTGTCGGGGATATCGGCGTGATGATTTTTTTAAATCTTTACATATGAAGAGATAATATATTTACCTACTTTCAGGATTTATGCAACAACTCATTTCCAACCTTACAATGCGAGACAAGCTTTCCCATGTTGGGACGAACCATTGTTCAAGGCGATATTCGAGCTCCACATTACAAGACCATCAAATTACGCAGCCACATTTTCAAATACTGGAATACAGTCATCTAACGCGTAAGTTTTTTTGGGATAAGACAGTGGACGAACACACGGGTCTCCTGATGGTATGAGACAACCGTGATCTATAGACAATATTTTCACAAATAACAAATATATATTAATACATATATTTATTATCTGCGCTATTAGATCAACTCTCTAGTGTAGGTAATGCTGTTAATATAATAATAGTGCGATAAGGTAGAATTTTTTGAAGCTAAAACTATACTAAACTATATAACTATACCAAACTATACAATCTTTGAAAAAAAAATACATATAGTTCTATTTAATATAATTTTTTTTAGAATGCACGTCTAAATATCTAAAAAACACCAAATTGAGTCTACATAAAAACATTTTAGAATAAACTTTTTTCGTTATTTTCCAGACGATGTTGTTTTTTTCGCTTTTCACGCATTTTTTTTTATTCGATTCTATTTATTTATTCATTTTAATGAGTTGTAGTCATAAAATTTAATAATAAATAACGTCACTAATAATAAAAAAATTCTCACGTGCTAATTTTATTAGAAAAAACAACGAACAAGCTCACGGCTTTCCCGTTCGTAGGAGATAACCATGACCTGTAGATGCACCGTTGTCCTGTAGCGGGGTATTAGGCCTGATGTGTAAGTCTACCGCCTACTCCACCTTCCAGACCGGAACATGATAATATCATAATGGTAGCAGGAATAGGTAGAGCGTTGGATCCCTACCAGGGCACAGCACTCTACCACCAGTGGTCTTTTGAAACGTGATTAAGTTAATCTATGCTCACCTGAGATATGATGAGATGCTTGTAAGGGAGGCAGATGGTCTATTATAAATAGGACCAGGACCAACATGAGGTAAAAATTCTTACATCTAGTACTTTGAATCGAGCAATTATTTATTTATACTGGTATTATGGTTTATATATTTATTTATACTGGCCATTTCGAAAACCGATCTAACGATTTCACTGATCTTTGGGATTTAGGGGTTTTAGGGGGTAAAATTGATCTAGGCAGGCCTTATGTCTAAATACTACAGTTAATAATTCTTAAATTCTTACCAATTATTTAAATATTTGCAATACGTAAAACAAATGCGTTAAGTTTTTTTTAATCATATTTGTCTTTACAAATTTATCATCAGAGCATTATCATTATAATTAGAGCATATCATACAAACCTTCTCCGTGAAAAATACATACCAATTTTCATAATAATCGGTCTACTAGTTTTTGAGTTCATAGATGACATACAGACAAACATTCATTTTTTTATATAAAGATGTATTATATAAATTTAATTATAATATTTCAGGATTGGTAACCGGGTGCAAGACAACTTCTACCCAACACCTTCGATGTCTTCGTATTTAGTAACTTTCTTAATCAGTGAAAGTTTTGAAGTCATAGCCGAAGACACTTCCTTCGACCCACCAATCAGAATCATAGGAAGATCCAACACTGTTGGCCTTGGAGACCATGCCTTGAATCTTGCTGTGAAGATGACAGAATTCTTCGACGACTACTTCCAGATGCCGTATTCGACACTTCATCCACATTTGCTAAACGACCATATTTCATCACCAGACTGGGCTTCTGCTGGTACGGAAAATTGGGGAATGGTCAGCTACAGGTATTATTTTGTGGCATATAACTGTGAACAAGGATGCGGCTCGTCTGATGGTAGGAGACAACCGTGGCTTGGAAACACCATAGATAGTTGATAGGTCTGATGTGCAAGGCTACCGGCTACCCTACCTGGATAACCGTGGCCTAGAGACACCATGTTGTCGGGGCGTTGCTGTCCAGTGGCCATGATGTAAGTCCTAATGTGCAGTTCTACCGGCTACCGCCACGACAATGTCATTATAGTAGCAGGAATAGGTAGAGTGGTGAATCTCTAACGCAGGAGAGTAGCAAAGCACTGTACCACCAGTGGTTATGTTTTTAGTAATCTAGTTAACCCACACTCACCCCTTACAAACTGCCTGATGAAAAAGCAGTTGGTCTATTCTATTCAAAAGACCTGGATCAAATGTACATAAGCAAAGTACTGAAATTGAAATCTTTTTCAGAGAATTGTACCTGGTCATAGACCCACGTGAAACTATCATGTCAGTAGAACACTACGCGGCCACACTTGTGTCTCATGAATTGGCCCATAAATGGTTCGGGAACCTGATCACTTGCTACTGGTGGAGTAATACATGGATCAATGAGGGTTTCGCCAGTTACTTCGGTTATATCGCTACACACGAGGTAAATAGACAAAATATATTGCCGTATATCATATTGAAACCAGAGGTATAGCCTCGTAAACAATAGGTCGGGAAAAGAGTATTATTGTATTTTGTGTGTAGAAAGTTTTAGTGACGTTTATTTAGTTTTTATCTGGCTGGTTTTAATTAATTTTTTTAAAAGTAAAAATACAACTTCATTCCATTTTTTAAATATTTTTTCTTTTGATTCGATAGTTGTATGTTTTTTTAACATAATAAAATAGAATAGAACAACTCTTTATGGTGCACCAAAAAAAAATACAAAAAAAACATACAAAATAAAACATAAAAGACTAAATTATATAATAACTACAAAAGCGACCTTATCGCCAAGTCGATCGATCGATTTAAAAATAATTTAATCATATGTATTTTGCGTAAAATCTGAGTAGGTATATTCTCCGAAAATTACGACTAAGGTGGCATAAAAAATGTTCCGCGACGGATTATCCTTTATTTATATTTCCTACTAGTGTTAATTTTTTTAATTACTTAATATTCATATTGAATGTGAAAGAATGTTTTTTATGTTGCCGTGTCGTGCTGATTACGGATTCATTCATGTCCGACTACTAGCTTTTGGCGCTATCTTCAGAGCTTTGCAAAATATTATAAATATTCAAGAAACAGTTCTTGGAGAAAAACATTTTTTTGGGAATTTTCCTCCTCTTTTTCCAATCTTTTGAAAATTTTAAATATCTTTACTAGTTTTTGAGGTATTCAAAAAAAACACTTTACTTTTTTTTATAAATTGCTTGTAACTTTTGCAATCTTCAGTGCATAATACAATAAATACATAAACATAATAAAATAAATTTATAAACGGTTCCCCCATACGAAAAAAAATGTTATTTTGTTGCCGTTTTTATAGACAACTAGCTGTCCGCCCGCGGCTTCGCCCGAAAACATACCCTTTTTTTAATGTGTTCGGTTAAAAAGTAGCCTATGTCATTCCTCAAGGTATACTCTATCTCTGTAGAAAATTTCATTAAAATCGATTCAGTGGTTTAGGCGTGAAAGTGTAACATACAGACAGACAGACAGA
Source organism: Lasaia peninsularis (assembly GCA_018236625.1). Lineage (NCBI taxonomy): Eukaryota > Metazoa > Arthropoda > Insecta > Lepidoptera > Riodinidae > Lasaia > Lasaia peninsularis. The sequence goes on from DVZL01000411.1 coordinate 22,877, forward strand.
GATACTTTCGTATTTATAATATTAGTACCGATGGTACGGAACCTTTCCAGTGCGAGTCCGACTCGCACTTAGCGGATTCTTTTATTTGATGTCGTTAAATGTAGTGTTGTGCCAAAATAAATAAAAAAATGTTTTGTATTACAGATGTTCTCCAAGTACGACCTACACGAGCACTTCAACTCTCGGTACCTTCAGAACTCCCTGTCATTTGACTCCGGTGTATCAACTGTGCCCCTGAACCACGACGTGAACACGCCATCACAAGTTACAGGACATTTCGGAGTCATCAGCTATTCCAAGGGAGCTGCTTTCTTAAGGATGCTTGGGGACATGATCACACCAGCTACGTTTAGAAAAGCTTGCCAATTCTTCTTGCAAAATAAGTAAGTTGTGATAATACAAGTGGAGTTTATCTTTATCAATAAAATGTCACTTTATTAGCACACACACACACAACCGGACGCATGCACGCACGCACGCATGCACGCACGCACACATACACACAGACACATACATACATACACATACATACATATCTTCACGCTAAAGAAATACGGATATGTTTTATTTAACAAAAATAAACAAGAAATCGGGTTGAGCGTTTCTGAATTATGGCCAAAGTAGTAATAATAAAAAGTAGACTATAATCTACCTCAAAATATAAACTACCTGCTTGCCAAATTTCATCATGATCGTTTTGGTTTTAGCGTTTATCGCGACCGAAATACAGACAAAAATTCTAAAAAAAA
>DVZL01000412.1:0-23624 GCA_018236625.1 Lasaia peninsularis
CCGGGATCCCACGTGGCTAACGGTCTTAACAGGCGACACCTGTACTGTTACACCATAGAGGCGATTGTCACCAATTTTAGTTACACTCAAAATGATGATGACTATAAGATATGCAAGTGACAAATATATGAATACATAGACCAAACCGTCTGAATATCATTATGAATATTTTAAATAGCCTGACCGCGGGCTGGCCGCCAACTATGTGGAGCAACACGCCCTCGTGACAGACGTACCGTCGTCACGTCACTTGGCTCTTTCCTACCGTTGACGCTGTGACCACGTGATGGTAAACGTCATGAGTACGATTATTGAGAAGAGTGTCTAAGAAATTAATAAAATAATAAATAAATATTACCGGTCAAACTACACAAATTGATCTAAATTCTAACCCCAAAGTAAGCAAATTATATGGTTGTGTTATGGGTGGTAGACAACGATACTAATACATAGAAATACTTACAATAGATACAAGAATAAATTTCATAAACACCCAGAACCGGAAATACAAACATCGATGTTCATCACACAAATGACTGTCCCCGTCGGGAATCGAATTGAATTTTTACCTGATAACATGGTGACGGACATGCCACCTGTCACACCGTCGGCTAATCGTGGGTGCGTAAGTCCCTCACCCCGCCTCCCCAATCCGGAAAGGAAGTGCATTGAAAATATACATATTTTTTACCTGACTGCCTAAGCGGGAGTTAATGATTTTCTTGTAATATATTATATACTATATGTATACATAGTAACTTCTGATATACTACATATATTAAGTATCTTACTGCTATATTTCCTTAAAAATTCGCAAAAATCTGTTTAGGATTTATTGCGTGTAAGAGTAACAAACAATACATATACAGTATGTATATATTAACTTGGCTTGGCTTACGCGATACGCGATATATGTATATGTAGAACAAAATTATAAATATATACTCTGTAACTATTATACCTCGATCTTAATATGCGTAGCGTATACATATACATATAATATGCATAGTGTATATAACAATCAAATGGTCGGATAATTCATTTAATTAATTAAATGTATCATTACTCTGTATTTCTTGTTAAAGCGGCAATAGAAGTATATTATCTGTGAAAATTTCAACTGTCTAGCTATCACGTTTCATGAGATACAGCTTGGTGACAGACAGATAGACAGACAGAGGAGTCTTAGTAATAGGCGTCTGTTTATTACTCTCAGGGTACGGAACCCTGATAAAAAATATAGTGATGTGTTAGTATCTATTACGTAATTAATATAGCTTTTATTGACAACGACGTTACCTGTTTTCCTTCCATTTCAGTATTACTTGATCTGGAAGCAAAATGTGGACTCGTACAGAACCCTAAAAACTGACACGGAACTAAAGCTAAACAACAAGTTTTATGATGTTATCCCACACACTCACATACATTCTGAAGATCGCTCGTGTAGATCACTTCTGGCTGAAAAAAGTGGGAAGGAGTGGTGATTCATTGTTTTTGTCGAATAAATTAATAGCGTTAAGTACAGTTGGTTAAAAGTTTTAATATTGAATTATTTTTATGCTGTGATACAAACTAAAAAAAAACATATAAAATGCCTTCACTCTAGAAATGCAATCTTTCATTCTTGATTGAGTCGGGTTATACTAAGTAAGTATAATACGTCCGCGATAAGAAGTGTTTCTAAGTGAAGTCTAGTTTTTTGTCAGGGTAATAGTCATTATTATTATTATTCGGATACAACCGTTCCGTTTGAAGAAATGACTTCAACTCATCAGTGATCACTGTGAACTTGACTTTCTAAGTATGAGTGTTTCGATTGGTTAATGAACCCGTGGGTAGCGATGAAACACTGCATTATTGAAGCGGACGTAGTATAGCTAATTTTTATAAACACAAACATCGTCAATATACTTCAATTAATAAAAACCTGTTCAAATCAAATAACTTTCTTGCGATGTGTAAATGAAAAAAACAGGAACCTCAGTGGTCTTATAAGCGCTTCGGAGCAGGTTCGAACCTTGCCGTGTACCAAAGACTCTTTCTAATTTAATGCAATCAGAAAATGTACCTACTTAACTAAAAAAACGTATTGTCATATGGCGGGTTTGAACCTGAACTATTGGAATGAAAGACCAAAACAGTAACCACCGGACCACCGAGGCCTAAAAGTTACCGGGAATTATAAATGCCATTTTTAGAGGTCTTTAATACGATTCTAATTTAATGGTGACGCCACTACAAGGTTGTGTCTTCGGAATAGCTGTCAGTGTCATAGGGATCAAGGTTCGCCGTGCCGAGTATAGTAGATTTATTTGGCACCTTGTTTAAAAACTCCCGTAACTGTACTCCCAAGGAAAAACCTTGTGTAAAACATGTCATGACGATTTTCCTGGAAGTGTTTGAAGATCGATAACTTTGATCAACGATCTCGATGCGCAGAATCCGGAATATTTATATAAGGTGTAAACAATCCGGTGTTTTTGACGTTGTTTATCAAATTGAAATATTTATGACACAAGTAACTCTCGCGTTTGCAAAAACTGATGATTCATGGAGTTTTTAGCCAGAGTTCTTTCTCCTTCTTTGTGAATAAATGTGGAAGGATGATATTCTGTTTACATTTAAATTTTTCCAAAAAATAATATTTTTAATTCGACTTTTGTACGAAATAAAAATGTTTAATTTGCGGGTCATGTGCGTTCAAACGTTGCAATAAATATTTAGAAACCTTCAAAAACTCACTTCAAACACCCATTTTTTTATATGCTTATGGTTGTAATTAAATATATTTTTAGTTTTTTTTTGTAAGTTCTTGTATGTTTTTTGTTTGTATCTAATTTTATTGTTTCTTTTTTATGCGTCTTTTTTCTGTTGATCCAAAGATTGGTTGGTAGAGAATGTTATCCATTACGCTCGCATTTTGTATAACATATTTGCATATGATGTACAAAAATATAAAATAGAAATAGTTTTTATTTAACAATATAACAAACTATGATTAGCTAAATGGTACCTACACTGAAATTCACTTATTGTTCGGCAGAATTAAAAGAGGGTAGATTAAAACTTTTACCGGCCAATGTTGTTTACAACTTGCAGCGACCTCTACACCAGGCGAACCCTGTATCGTGAAGTCCAAGCGAAGACTCCACGATACAGGTTCGGCTAGTAATAGTAGGTATACATCTATACAATAAATAAAATTGGAGTGTCTGTTAAAATAATCACTTTTTACTAAATGCTTTTGTACATTTACAAGGTACATATACCAAAATAGTGTTTGTCTGTCTGTTTGTATCCGCTAATCTCTGAAACGGCTGGGCTGATTTTGACGGGACTTTTACTAGCGGACAGCTAATGTAACAAGGAACGGCTTAGGCTACTTCTATTTTAGAAATTTAGTAAAAACTGGTTTATTTTAATATTACACACAGACACTCCAATTTTATTTATTTGTATAGATTGCATGGACGGCTGCATTGATAAGGAACAACTGTGCTAAAGATTTATTTTTAAATTTGTAATATCAAAAACATTGGTGTGTTCCATAGTTAATTAATTATTAAGTTGCTTCTAATAGTTTGGTATTTGCGATAAAATTAATAATAAATATCCTTGAATATTATTAAATTATTAAACACAATTATTAAATTAAGGATAAACTAAGAATATATACACATTTTCCTTCTAAAGTAGCCAGCATTTTAGTTCATTATTAAACAATTTTAAATAAATATACTTACCTTAGGTTTTAAAAAAGCCTTCAAATAGTCAAAATCGATGTAAAAGTTGTCCAGCAGTTTTCGGGTGATGGCTATCAAACAGGTAAACCAACAACAATTCTATAAAAATACGTACAATATCATTATATTAAGTACCTATTCAAAGTATTCACGGTTTCTATATGTATATTTTATTGTGTGTAAATTTATTAGTCACTCGCTGTCCTGGTGAACTTCATACAGCTGGATTGGATGTATTATTTTGAAACTGATTTTTCAAAGTTTAAATCGTAATTTTCCTAATCCAGATGAAGAAAACCCAAAAACACAATCATTTCAAACATAATGTAACTAACATTATTTTTATCTGTAGATTATTATCCCCTTACCTATTTCGGCGACAGTCTTCCACCAAACCTTATGCTGTCTACTCCTTATTCACATTTTTATGTCTATTAGCGAACTTTGTTTATTACCGTCAAGAAATTAAGACATCCAAGACCTATAGCAGGCCAGGGTTTCTTAAACTTTTTATAGTCCAAACCACTTTCAACAATTAAAAGTTTCATGGACCCGTACCAAAGAATAACTTATGGAAATTAAACATGCCTTACCTACTTATATTAAAAAACTAGCTGTGCCCGCGACTTCTAAAACACACTCCTCCTCGTTTTTACACATTTCTAAAACAAAATTCTAAAATAAAAGTAACCTAAGTCGTTCCTTGTTAAATTAGCTATCAAAAATCACATCAAAATCGGTCCAGCCGTTTCTGAGATTAGCGGGTACCACAGACAGACAGACAGACAAAAATTCTAAAAAATATTTTGGTATAATGTATTATGTAAACATACATCAATTAGTAAGTAGCGGTTATTTGAATACATACATACAATTCAATTTTATTTATTTGTACCTATAGATAACTTTTATTTGTGATAGTAAATACCAGTACTGAGTTAGTAAGAAAGATTTTTTTATGATATTGGAAAGCAAAGAAGCAGACGGATTTTCTGATGATAAGAAATACACGTCGCTTATAGACACCAAAGGTGGAATGGTGCGTTGCCAACCTGAGGCTAGGATGGTAAGCCTCTTGCGTGAAAAAATTTACCGGCTAGTCTACCACCAAACCAGAACACGACATAGGCGAGCACTGACGCTATTGTGGCAGTAATAAGCAAGGCAGTGGTATTAATCCGGGAGAGTCATTGCAAGATTCTACCACCTGGTCTACGGCACGGTGTTGGTGACAATAGACCCTGTGCTCGCCTCTTATGAGCTGCCTGGGTGGAAGACAGTTGGCCTATTTTACAACGGAACCCGGACCAACACAGGGAGTCTGATGTTTGCTGTTTGGCCTTAAAGAGAACGTTAAGTTATGGAAGCGTATAGGTACCTACTAAATTAATACGTTAATTAACTGACCCGTTGCGGATCCCTGATACTCATAATCATGATACGCATAAACCCCTAAGGGGTCCATAGACCCCACTTTAAGATATTCTGCCATTCTCCACGTTACAGCTGCGTTGCTGTCATGTGATGGAGATGTTAGGATTAATGTACAATCCTACCGTCGACTCTATTATTTAGACCGAAACACGACAATGTCATTGTACCTATAATGCTGCACAAAAGTCACAATTTGGCGACCTAACCGGGGTTGCCAAGCAAGAACGCAGATGGTCTATTCTACATACTAACTACTAACATGGGGACTTCATAAGTATGTCTAAAAGAATAACCCATACATGAAAATATAGACATGGGATATTATTATTCCTGTTTGGTGTTCGGTAACCGTGGAAATGCTTCGATACGGGATTCCCAATCACTATTGATCGAAGACTTACAACTGGTAGACTCACTTGCATTATGCTATGAGTGCATTTGATACTTTGATTATCTATCTATGTATGTATACCTACGGCAAAAGTGATTGATGTGTTAACGCACAGGCCAAACACGTAGGTCTCGATATTTTACATATTAACTGATAAGTTAATATGTAAAATATGTTGTGTTATGTTGCGTTATGTTCCGGTCTCGTCTTGGCAACATTTTACATGAAATTTAGTAAATACTAGCGACCCGCCCCGGCTTCGCACGGGTATACTATACATGTTATATATTTACATAAAAACCTTCCTCTTCTATTAAAAAAACCGCATCAAAATCCTTTGCTTAGTTTTAAAGATTTAAGCATACATAGGGACAGACAGAGAAAGTGTCTTTGTTTTATAATATGTAGTGATGTAGGTACGTTAAATACCAAAAAGGTAAAGATTTGGGTACCGTCGCAAGGTAAATATGATGATGCCTTTATTAAAGCAATTGAAAATGTCAACATTTGAAAACGAAAAATGGATATAAATGTCATCTATATTGCTCATCGTTGGCGCTTGGTGAAACTTCTACATTTTAAAAGTAATATAAATGTCATCAGCATGGATCTGAGGATGTACGAGTAGTTAGAATTAAGAGTAGCAACTGATGATGGGTAATATAATCTGAGGATTAAAGGAAATCTACTTATCTGACAACAGTAGACCTCGCAGACAAGGTCCGCTCGTTATCACGACTAATATATCTTGGTTAAAACGCCGAGTATAAAACAAGTGGATTCGGGCGGCTTGGAGGACCCATTTAATCATATAATTAGGCCTACATAATTGAGGAACGTGCTAAAAATAACATACCTACTGTAATGAAACAATAATTATTCGCGTCCACAAAATTTATTTTCCGCAATAGCGGTTGAAGAAGAGTAAAAATGTGCAATAAAGACATCTTGCACATTTTTGCTTAAAACACTTAAAGAGTAATATATCTTCCTATTAGCAATTTTCTACGCTTTTTTACCCCTAGACTTATAAGACTACAAACATTTGTTATGAATAGACAATAGGAAGGTACTATAGTTCATTTTACATTGAATAATGAGTTTTATACAATAAAGTATATTGATGTTGCAATGAAAGACTAGTAAAATAACTGACTGGGACTTATTGCCGAATGCTGATTGATAAAATAATAGCAGTCGAGGGCGGGGGCAGTCAAACAAGTGTCGGGCCGGCTTCGTCAAATAACGTCAGTGCCATTTCGTAAACAGCTGTTCGCAGTTGTGTCAGTGACGGCGTGTTTTAGAACGAAAATTGATTTGTCAAAACTTTCAAACATAACCATATTTTGTGATCTTTTGCTACGGTTTTTTTAAATTAATAAAATATGTTTTCAGTAAAACGTCGATAGTTAATAGGTACTTCTGAACCTAATGAAATGGATGTTGTTTAGAAGTTAGTGCTTGTCTGTAAGGAGTGACGTAAAATTGTCGACTTAATACGAACACATTTAGAAAGTGTTTAGATATATTATTTCAACGATAAATTAACTAATTAACATTAATATTTGTGAAGTTAATACTCGGATAAGTTCTTTCGTGTGTCAGTTGAATAATTTCTCAAAAGGTCTTAAAAATCATGGCCTTCTAAATGAGGGAAGGATATTCTGATGACATTATGCTCTGCTTCGTCCAAGAATTTGGTAATCGTGATCGTGACTGTGATAAAAACAACGTGGGATGTAGTGAGGATGTTGATGAATCTAGTGGTCTAAGCATTATAAAAGGAAAAGATAAGAAAAAGCGCGTGTCCTTGCTAAAAGACACCGCAACGGACACAACTGTTCAAAGCGATTTTGAAAATCGTAAGTCCACCAATTTTATAAAGGGAAAGTCATTCAGATTATCTAGAGACAGTTCAGCCAAAGGATTTTTCGAAGTAAAGCGAAGTTTAAGTGATCGCTTTTCCATCATTAATGACACCAGTGTTAAGAAAGTGCCCAAAGGTCTGCTAACAATCAGGAAAACCTGGTAAATACATTTGTTTTTAATTTAGAGGTCACAGTGTAGTAATTGGGGTAGATTTAAAATGATTGTAGCATACAAAGTTAACTTAAAGAATTTTAATATAAATTTAGTAGTCTTGAAGGTTTATGACATTGAAAGCTATGTAGTTATTTCCATCAATCATGCTGTGCAAAAATACCTATAATCATAGTGCTAAAAATTTTACCAAAGGGGTTCATTCTTTAGCACTATTTTACTAAATTTATATTGATGTATAGAATGAATGTAGAGAATAGTATATTTTTCAATTCTGTCCCTCAATTTTAAAACAATAAGTTTGAATTACACGGTTTATACTACAAATAATTTCTAAGTCCTATTACTTTATCTTTTAACACTATTCATGGAATATTTTTATTAAATTTCAGTATTTTGCATGTTTTGCCAATGAATCTGTCTGGTATTGCTGTCATTGCTAATTTTTGTGTATAAATTAATAGTAATGAATCAGTATTTAAAAAAAAACCTTAACATTAAAATATACATAAACATTCAAATAACCTAAACATACTGGTTGAATATGGAAACTCTCTATTTGAAGTCGGTTCAAAATGTGTGTATGTTGTGTGGTATACGAATATTTTATAGTTAATAAGTGTTTTGCAAAAAAGTATTATTGAAGTAAAGTGTTTCCTTTAAATATGTTTGGTTTGATATCTGAAAGCATTAGTTTAATACTGCAAATAGTCTGCATAACACTGCAACTTTAATTAACTTAATGCTATAAGTTAATAAAGTTGTGTTTTGCATTGATTTGTATTATTTAAATAATAATTTGTATTAAATAATATTATACTTATCATAGCCAATGTGACAGACTTTATATTTGTTTAACTGATCTATCTTCTGGCATAGTTTTCAAGTTTACGTTAACATATACTGGGACCTCAATTATGTAATTTCATAGTTAAAAAAATATATTCAAAATTCAACTTCCCTAGTCAAAGGGTTTCAAAATGGTAAACAAAAAATTTTCAAACAGTTGAATTTTCTAAAGCAAAACTAACCATTTACAGTACAAAAGGTAAACCGTTACACAAATTATACTTCTAGGAGGAATCTATTGTGTAACTTGTTACCTTGGGGATATTAAATTCAACATTTTCAATGTTGTGGTGTGGTATGTACGTGGGTTTTTAAGTAAACTATTTGGCCATGAAATGCTCACCGCATCAGCTTCATTACAGGATGCATAAATATTTATCATTTCCTTTAAATCATATTTTGAGATAATTAAAAAAAAAATATTTTCTGATGTTATTTTTAAGCTTTCTTTAAAATCAAGAGCTATATATGTGCAACTTAATATTATTTTTAATTTCATTTTGCTGATATTTTTATTAAAGTCAAAAAATAAATAAATTTAGGTATGTAAAGACATAGAAAAAATTAAAAGATTTGTACCTAATTAAAAAAAATAGTCATATAGTATCAAAGTCGGCATATGTTTGTAAAACACATTTATGAAGCGAATTGCCAACAGAATTACCAATTTAGAAATCTTTAAGAATACAGCATACTCATTCCGTATCATTCATTCTTTATTTATTATTTCTAAAACATAGGCAATGCATTAGTGATGCTTTTGTTGAAAATATTTTTTAGTGTCTATCAATTACCATCATTTGACCCAATTACCCCTTTCCTCCTCTTCTATAAGTAAACACAGACAACAATGAACCGAACACTTACTTCGAAAGGATATGTTGTTACTACATTTAATGCAATTGTTGAAGTAACTATTTAAAAACATCCTAAACTATCTTGTTTGTAAAACAGTAAGAATTAAACTGCTTGTATGTAAATATTCCAGAAAAAATATGAGGAAGACTAAAACACAAAATAGTTTATTTGTTAGTTTCTTTCATGATGTGTCCAAAAAAATTGGTTAAAAGAATAATGTTGTGGTATTGAAGGTAAGATAAAAAAATGATAGCAGAAGTTCAAAGTAACACGCATTTTGTCGCTTTAAACTTTTACTATGATTTTTGTCAACTGAAAGAAAATCAGAGAATTAAAAATAATTATATCAGGGTTTTATTTGTATATATGTATATAGATACATTGGTCCATATATAGCATTATTGTTATTGAATATGTTGTCCAAATTAATTTGAGTTTTATACAATTATCTGTTGGTAAAACATTCTAGAAATATTTGTATTGTTAATTATCTATACAAATATAAAATTGGAGTGTCTGTATGTATTACTAAAATAATCACTTCATACTAAGAGCATATAATTTTGGTATATGTTTACGAGGTAGTTTTACATATACCAAAATAATATACATATTTTTTTAGAATTTAGGTCTACCTGTTTGTTCCCCACTAATCTCTGAAACAGCTGGACCGGTTTTGACGGGACTTTAATTTAGTTAAATTCAAAAGTGGCCGAATTCTCAGCTTCACTGAGTTCCACATAAAATAAGTTTCCTTTTTGACTTAACTATTTCAGTATCTTTATCTGATAAGTGTATTTCGATTTGTTGATAGGTTGCGACTTTTCTTCCAGTTATTTTACTTGTGTTTTGGTAATAAGTAATAACTAATGGTGATTAATAATATGTCTGTTTTATTCCAATAATGCAGTTAGCATTTATCGAATCATCCAGAAGCCTTTCTGCATTTTTTGCATTTTCTTGTCTCTTGTCGTGTACCGATTTGTTGGTTAGGGTATATGATAAATACGCAAACTGCTATCGTAAAACTATCAAATACGCAGTAGATAATAATGTGTAAAAAGTAGATATTAATGTGTAAAAAGTAAAAACAAATGAGCTAACCTTAGCAAAACAGGATTTAAGACGTATTTCATAAAATGCAAACGCGGCTGGTGTCGCAAGTGCTGCGATCAGTGATGATAGATACCAGACCATATGCTGCTGACCCACTTTACGTTAACTGCGCTACCGAAATAGTTATTTCTCGGTTTACTCATCCTATCTTTTTAACAAGAATCACATTACCGTTGTTTAGTTATTTGTAGTTGCAATTTTGTAGCGTACATTTTCTTTTTAAAAATCCATCAAGTGCGAGTCGAATTCGCGCACGAAGGGTTCTGTAAAATCATGATTGTTGTATGGGAGAATACTGTATATAGTTATCTATTTTATTCTGTTTATAGTATTTGTCGTTATAGAGGCAACAGAGATATATATCAAATGTGGAAATTTCAACTGTCTAGCTATCACAGTTCATGAGATACAGCCTAGTGACAGCCAGACAGAGAGACAAATAGACAGTTTTAGTGATAGGGTTGCGATTTTACCCTTTGGGTACCATGAGAACGGAGGAGGTTATCGATTTTAATATATTTGTTAATGTTTGTTACCTCAGAACTGGGTGAATCGATTTTGATGAATCTTTTTTAGTTTGAAAACTGTTCCTTACTGTTTCGTATCGTATAATTTTGTGGCAATTGGTTCAGTAGTTTTTGAAATATTAACTAAAACAAAAAATGTTCATGCAAGGAGTACCTACTACATTAAGACGACCTTAAAGAACTTGAAGTCGGTTTTTTTGGGATGGGAAGAACTACACGGTCCTTATTAAGTCAGGTACGTAATCCTGCATACTGAAAAATGATAATAGCGAGCACCGACGTTTAAATTTTAATATTTCCATTAAGGCCACTGCACATAATCGACGAGCGAGTGAAGCAGCATCTTTTCTCCATGTGATGACGACCCAACTAGCCCATAAATTAGTTCTCTATGCTTAAGTAGCCATAAAGGCCTGTATTTCATTAATGTGAAGACACTAGCGAAAATATCGTCTTGATACTTAGGACCAAACAGAAATGGAAGTTTTGTTATATTTATTTATATTTGTTTATTTCATTGATGTTTTATAGATGATTGACATGATTTTTTAAAATTTGTCTTAATTGGAGGACAAAAAATGTATCTAGATAGGTCTAGGTCTTATGAAATTGCGTAAATCACGACATCTATACAACACTGTCGGTAGCTTTGGTGTAAAATTATACCGACTCCGGTTTCGAAGACTTACCGTCTGATGGCAATTTTTTAAGTAGGCGAAAGCTATGGCACTGACAAAAAAGACCTACCGTGTCAAGCTCGGTCGCCCAGGCACTTAAATAAAATCGACCAAATAATTGTAAACTTCAAAGTACGGCCTGCGAAAGTATCTAACCTGACCCGGTGATAGTTCTTCGACATGGACAATATATGGGTCGTTAAATAGTTATCTTTTGATAAAAAATGTATTTTTTCCATAATTCTGGCTCTCTAGAATTTCTTAGACTTTGGGAGGCCGCCCCCATTAAAAGTTTTCCCTTCACTGGTCTAGACAGTTTTGTCATCGTACTATAAAGACACCTAACATAAATTTTACATATATAAGTGATCAATTAATACAAAATAGCAAATGTAAAAACCGACTAATATCTTAAACTAAACTTAAATATTATTATGAAGAATCAAGTGCGCGTCAGAGAACAGGTTTTGTGATTGTTTGGCGAATGAATAGTTAAGTTATCTATCTGTAAACTGTTTTCGGACTCGCAAACGATTGGAGTATAAACTGATTAGAACATTTGTTATCTATATACCAAAAAAGACAAGCCCCCTGAGTTTCTTTCGCCGAATTTTCTCGGGGAGTGACCGCGTCCCAATGCGGTAGCATTTTTTCCGTACCGAAAGGGTAAAAAACGGAGCCCCATTACTGAGACACCGCTGTCCGGCTGTCGTCAGCCTGTATCTTGTTAACCGTGATAGCTATAATTTTCACAGATGATAACAACACGTACTAAAAGCAAAATAAAATAAATTTAAAAAGGGTGATTGTTACTTTTGAGATATCTCTTTGTGTCAGTTCTAACCAATAGAGAATATAATTGATATAATTTAGTGCCCTAAGTATTTAAAATTTACAGTTCACAAAAATGTTGACTTAGTCCCTTGTATTACCGAGGGTGGGACTTGCTTTTATTAATAATATAAATAATATTGAAACGTTATATTTTGTTTCACAACAACTAATGCGCGCTGTTGCGAAACAATAAAAGTGAAGATTATAATCGTATGAATAGTACTTTGTTCTTAAGGTTTCTCTGTATCTGAATGATATTACATAATGAAATCTTTATATCCACTTCCTTAGTGAACCGACAAGGCCATGGTGAGCCCGACCACGTACTCTGACTTAATATCCTGCTGAATTAAACATTAGCTCGTTCTGTGGCGGTTCCTCACACTAACGTCCATCTAAAATCGGGTCGTGTTGCTTCCCGTTATAAAGGATCCGGTGTGTATGGAAGTTGGCATGTCGCCAGAGTTTTAGTTGTGTCGGTATTGCCAGCGGGGTTCCGTATAGACAGTATTATGGATATGCGTAGTACGTTGTACGAAATGTTTGTTATTGTGTCTGAATTAAGCCGTCAAGAGTCTACGGTATGTGCCTACTCATTTCCTAGTTTCTTTTATACTTTTCATTTTTTTCATCTTCATTGTAGACATCAGATACTTATAGACTACTAGTTTTCTGACCGCGGCTTCGCCCCCGTGAATTATTTTAATGACATAGATAAGTTTCAAAGGGCCGATTTTTTCTGTCTTTTGCGTAAAAACGTACCCTATTTTTAAAAGTTTTTATTCAACTTGCATTGTATGTATGTAAGTATGTATGTTTGGGTGGAATCTTAGAATTCATTTTTGAATCTTCATCTGATTAAGCTGAAATTTTATATACACGTTAAGTTTGGATGACAATGCACGATAAAGTAGGTACATGTCATCATTCTGAATCCAATATGGCGAACCAACCAAGATGGCAGAATAGTTGTTTTTAAAGCACTTCTATAATATGGATATCAAATGAAAGAGCTCGTTGAGAGCAACTCAAAAAATTATAAAATCTTTTTCTTAAAACCTTTTTCTGCTTTAAACTTATTATTAATGTAGTCTTTTAAAAAGTAGCCTATGTTCTTCCTCAAGGTCAACTTTGTCACTAAAGGTTTAGGCATGAAAGCGTAACAGACAGACAGTTACTTACGTATTTATCATATTAGTAGGGATTATAGGTGTACATTGTGCAAAATGATGTGTCTAATGTGAAACTAAAATCAGATACGGATACTAGTGAAATTGAAATGTTTTTGCTTTACACTAAAATTTCAGATACAAGAGCGAAATGAACTCGTAAATTTTAATTGGAGCCACGATAGTCAAAACGCCGCGAGTGTGTTCTGACGCGTACGCAATAACCAATACCAAATGGACACAATATTCGGATACATGCATTGCACAATGTTGTAGTTCAGACATTCTTGCGGAAATAAACTTATAATTGTGTATTCTTCGTATTTTGATCCCTTTCCTATTCTTTGTCCTTATCTTGTTTGTATGAAATCATTTTAATGAATAGGTACCTACTCAAACGAAGTAATATTTTGTTTATTGTTATTTCTAGCCGAGTTACTTTTCTCAAAATCTTCACAAAACTAGGTAACTAACCTAACCCAATTGCTCGCAGTTTATGATGTCCAAAATGTAGACAGGAACGATGCGAAGCGTAACATCCGTTTTTACTTTCGAATTAGTTTTAACGACGCTTGTGAGAAGTAGGGCGGCAACCATTAGGTTGGGTTTAGGGTGTTAATTGGACCATGGAGATATTTTTTTATTGTTAATTAATTAAGTAAGTGTTACTCGTAGTACCTTTTGGTCGATTCTATCTAACTCAGTTTAACGATCACAAACTGAATGACTGCATCCAGTTATGTTTGGATACTGTCCGATTAGTGGATAGAGAAGTCATAGAATTTTAAGCATCATCTATTCTATGAATGCAAAAAGCGACGGAGCATAATGGCACATACAGTTTTGGTAGATTTCTAATTATTATAACTAAAAAAAAACCCGTCAAGTGCGAGCCGGACTCGCGTATGAAGGGTTCCGTACTATTCCGTATTTCCGTACATTCTACCACGGATCATTATATATAACCTGGTAATAGACAAACAGACAGACATACGGTCAGCGGAGTTTTAGTTATAGGGTTTTTTACCCTTTGGTAACGGAACCCTAAAACGAAGCTAAAGAGTTTCTTTGGTTGTTTAAATTGATAACCTCTAAAACTACGAGCCGGTTTCGACGAAATTGTTTTTGCATTTGTCAATAGACTGGATGTTGTAGAAGTGTACAATGTTTCTTCTGTTTTTTCAAGCCAATTGATAAAGTGAAGAGAACCAATAATTAAGCGATACAATTTTTTTGCAAAAAAAGAAATTTGGAGTCTGCATACTCATAGCCCGATCGTCGAGGAAGGTTGTATGCGGCGTACAACACCTTACAAACTTTAAGTGTGACGTAAAAGTGGTTACTGGTACTGATATAAAGTACTAGCTACTCCGGCGAACTCCGTACCGCCTTACATTGACAGTTACTAACAATATGTGAAAAATTGTAGTTATTCTTTCCTATGGTCCTTGAAAATTGGCCAGTCTTTCTCTCCGTAGGAATTTCTTCCTTACAACAATTAAGACAGAAAAAAGAAACAATTGTTCCATACCTACGTCCAAACGTGACTTGATGACTCAGAGAAATAGTCATTTAATTCAATTTTAGGACAATTGTTAGTTTCATTACTCCACCATAATATTCGTATAACTCAATAAATCAAAATATATTATACATATTGAAATAATATGGTTTCTAGATTTTTGTCTCAGGCTCCGCCTTAAATAGTAACTAAGTTTATTTTTGCATGCCTCAACGCAAATACTAATTCAATGATGCGCGAAAGCGTGTTGTGTCTGGAATCTCTATAGTTTTATTTCATTCCCTCACTCTTAAGTCATCACCTCATACATTTGCCGAGTTTAGAAATAGGCTAATGAATTTTTAACGGGCTATTCGAGGGAGATTAAACACTTGACTAGTCGTCTGGTTAGAATCTAACTTCGTTAACAATCGATATTTCACTTTTATCGGTTGGAAAATTTATTTTGTACAATCTCATGGTCCAAGATCCGAATGACGCCAGACATCGCTTACTATGTACAATATTTTTGTATTGTGACAAAAAAGCATACCTTTTTAATCTTATCAATTTAGGTCAAACTAACCTTAGAATAACTGTAAACATTTTTGGGTTAGAAATGTATAGTTGATGTTTTGTCGTCTTTTTATTTTAAGGTAATTCCTCGAAAAAGTGTTTTAAAGCTAGGACAATATTCGGATATTTTTTTAATCTACATAAATGTTTGAAAATCGCGATTTGTATTAGAGCATTAAATAATAATTGTAAAAGTGTATATTGTAAAGTATAGTTTTGTAGGGAAGCAATATTTATGAACTACCTTCCACCCAGGCAGCTCATAAGAGGCGAGTACAGGGTCTATTGTCACCAACACCGTGTCATTGACTAGGTGGCAGAGTCTTGCAACGATTCGTCTGGATTGGTACCACCGCCTTACCTATTCCTGCCACAATAGCGTCAGTGATCGACATTGTCGTGTTCTGGTTTGGAGGGCAGGGTAGCCGGTAAACTTATTCACGCAAGAGGCTTACCATCCCAGCCTCAGGTTGGCAACGCACCATTTCCTTCTTTGGTGTCTATAGGTGTGACGTGAATTTCTTATCATCAGGAAATCCGTCTGCATGTTTGCCTTCCAATATCATAAAAAAAAGTTTTACATACATATATACATATCTTCATGCCAGGTCCCTTGGGGATGAGGCAGAGAGCACCGAGTGTCAAATGTCACGATCCCTGCACACGTACTCAGCTTCCTTTACGTTCATTAATCTCTTCAAGCAAACACGCCGGTTTCGATTACTTTTGACACCACCCTCGTATAACATGTGAGCTATCTGTTCGTAGAATGTCAACCTGGGCCTCCCCGGGTACCTACATCCATATCTGTTTTGTCAATCTTTTCAATCAATCTTTCTACATGTTACTTTTGAGTTATACCTGCACAAACGGTCTAACAGCCCGACCACTGGTATTGACGCATCTACATCTATGGTGTCTATACTGCCGTCCTAAGGTAAAACGCCGTTAAATATCATTCATCAATTTTAGACTAAGCATAAAAAAAACTGCGCTTTATTCCGCATCTACCAATCTAGGAGCAATTTTTTTATCTGAATTACTTTCTGAGATACGTTTATAATTTGAGCAGTTATATACAATGTTTCGCGGGTATTTTTGCCTTTTTCTCGAAATTGTCATTCCGCATTTAACGGCCTTTTCCGTAAGACGGCAGGAGACATGTGTGTTTGTTCGCTGTCTTATCCCATAAAAAATTATTGTTAGAAGATAACTGTTATTGCAAAAAGCACTACCTACTACTACTTTAGTTATACAGGAATACTTAATAGAACAGGTATTAAAGTATTGTGCAACATTTCGCCTAATGGGTTGGTTTTAAAACTGGAATGTTATCAAATGGTAATGGTTGTTTGTATTAAAACATGTAATGACATAGGTTTATATGTTTTTAATGATTGGACGACGGACACGGACGTATGGTATTTTATTGTTGGTCAGCGTCCGACTTTAATGCATGAGGTCCTGGGTTTGATGTCCGCGGAGGGCAAGTCGTTCTATGCGTTCTTTTTATTGCGCTCTATATGGCGATGGACTTGCCTCACCTCTTACATCAAAAGACCTAACTGTTTAGTATTTTGATCAAAAGTATAAGTTTATAGTACCTTATTCTTACGTAGAGGTGGCAGTATGTCATTTTTAAACATGCTATTATGTTACATTATATACAAAGGTACTAATAAAGATTGTTGTTCTTAAAATTAAAGCGGTATCCGATCAACCCGCCTATCTAACCTAACCTTCGCCTATCACCTCCGTGATATCAGCGTAACTATATCTGATACCTTTAAACGAGCAATTTTTGTATACAGGGAGTCCAGGAAAAATGGATACCCTTTAAACTGGGTAAAAGGGTGGAATACTAGTATACAGAAACAAAAAGAATTTTTGAAAAAAACTTATTCGTTTTCGAGATATATGCGGTTAAAGTTTCCAATATTTTTCCCATAATTGCTCACTAAAGCAGTTGTAACATGTAAAGTAAAAGACTTGAAATCATAAATATATTTTTGTTTCGTCATTATTCCATCAGTTGTTTAGAAAAACCATTAAAACCATCTTATTTTAAAAAGACTGATTGTTGAATAAGTTTTTTTCAAATATCCTTTTTGTTTCTCCATACTAGTGTTCCGCCCTTTTACCCATTTTAAAGGACGTCCCTTTTTCCTGGACTTCCTTTATATATAATATCTCAATAATCTCGGAAATGGCTCTAACGATTTTCTTGAAATTTTGTATTTGAGGTGTTTTCGGGGGCGCTAAATCGATCTAGCTAGGTTTTAATTATTAATCGTGTTTTTATTAAATAAAAACCCCCTACAGCATGTAATGGTGGCGGAGATACCTACGTATTTTTTTATTGTTGCGGTGTTAGTAAAATATTTTTTTTATATTTTTTACTGTCACGTAGGCGATTGGCTTATGAGTAATCTTGAGAAAAACAACACCACGTTTCCAAACACCTTTGAATATTATTAATATACCTATAAGCTATGGCGTGTTATGTTCTTTTTACGCAGTGAGGTTATCAATTTGAATAGGATAAAAACAGGAAATACATAGTTAATTTGAATTTAAAATAATATGAGCTCGCGTTGGATGTGAAACTGGTGATGTATAGCCAGAGGCGTCTAATATCTATGTACCTAATTAACCATAATGCTTAATGTATCTAGGTATACCTATACAAATAAATAAAATTGGTGTGTCTGTATGTAATATTAAAATAACCCCTTTTTTCTAAATGCATAGGTATGTTACATATTTACAAGGTACATATACCAAAACAACATTTTTTAGAATTTTTGTCTGTCTGTCTGTTTGTACCCGCCACTCTGAAATGGCTGGACCGATTTTAACGTGACTTTCGATGATTTAGATTGAACTGAACCCATTTTGATGATTATTTTTTGGAAAGTTTCTACTTACTACTACCTACTGCATACAGTTTTGTCAATCTTTCATTATTAATTTTTCCTCATGATCGAACCATCAGAGCATGCATGCTCTTTCTCATTTAATAAAATAATACACTTTAAAGTGATTTAGTTTTTTTAGGGTTCCATACACAAACAGTATAGAACCGAACCCTGAAGTGAACTGATGGAGAAAACCAATAGCCACAATAGCGTCAGTTCTGGCCATTGTCGCGTTCTGGTTTGTAGGGTAGGGTAGCCAGTAAACTTTCTCACGCAAGAGGCTATGGTATCTATAGGCGACGTGTATTTCTTACCACCAGGAAATCCGTCTGTTTGTTTACCTTACAATATCATAAAAAAAAGGAAAGTGGACCCTGGGTTCCCCCGCTCAAGCGTAGGGAGCAACCGGGACTAACCGTGTAGATGATGATAATGCTCCCATGCAATAGTCTTTTTTTTCGTTTTGTAGATAATTGTGCGAAACCCTTCGTGCGCAAGTCCGACTCGCTCTTGACGGATTTATTTTAGTGTTATAGTCGGCAAAGTAATTAACCAAGCGATTTGTCCAAAGCCACATAATATCTTGCATTACACGTTACGCAAGGCCAACACATAGACAGACATAAACAGATGCCTTTTTGCAATAGTACTCATACGGATTCAGTGGCATGTGTCGTCAATACCTTCAATAAGTCAAGGTTAAAAGTAAACCCTTAATAAATCAGAAGTTTACATAAGCCATAGTTCCCACACTCGTGTTGCACTTGGATACGTTGGGAATTTATACACGTGTTTGCAAAGTTCGTAAAGGCCGTCTTCGATATAAATAATGCCGCTTTGTTTGACGTAGAAACTAATTTCATCGATCTCGAATAAATAATAAACCGCCTCGTTGGCTGAGTGGCTAGCGTACACACCTAACCGCATCGACTAACCGCGAGGCTCGGGTTCGATTCCCGACGGGGACAGGCGTTTTGTGTGATGAACATAGATGTTTATATTTTCGGGTCTGGATGTTTATTAAATTTATCCTGGTATCTTTTTAAGTATTTCTATGTATTAGTATCGTTGACTAACACCCATAACACATGCATATAATTTGCTTACATTGGAGTTAGATCAATTTGTGTCATTTGTCCAGTAATATTTATTTATTTAAAGAGTGCTCCCATACGATTTTTTCGCCGTTTTTATAGATATCTAGCGACCCGCCCTGGCTTCGTACGGATATACTATACATGTTATATACATAAAAACCTTCCTCTTGAATCACTCCATCTATAAAAACCGCATCAAAATACGTTGCTTAGTTTTAAAGATTTAAGCATACATAGGGACAGACAGAGAAAGTAATTTTGTTTTATAATATGTAGTGATGATACGGAACCTTTCGTGCACGAGTTCGACTCGCACTTGACCGGTTACATTATTTTGCTTCTTTTCTTTGCATAAGTTAGAGACAAGGCCTTCAATTTAAACCAGACGATCATCAATCAGTTCACAATTTGATTAAGAAAATAGATGTTTTCACGTTTATTAATATTAATAGAACATTGGTTAAATAAATAAGCCATTACATAAAGCGATATAAGCTTAAAACATTACAAGAACATTTAATACTGCCATTATTCCAATTCACATACAGAAACAGGCAAAGATATGAAAAATTGACAACACTTATCTAATAAAGCAATTACCAATTGGTTGTTAGTATGATAATGCTGGTAATTCTGTTGCCGATAACTAAACATTTTTTTATTTGTCGCTATATTCTTTTAAAGCAATTGAAAGAAAGAGACGAAAAACTTTTAGACCTGTCAGATTAGTTCGTATATGACATTACGAAAGACGTTTAGTCTATACCTCAAATTATTTAGATTAAAAGCCGTAGATGTTATACACAATGTATTGACAAATTTGACATGACTAAAATGTTCTATCTCTTTCTTTTTTATGTAATTGATAAAATATACCAAGGACCTACAATAAATCGTGAGGGAAGAGAGAGGAGATGAACAAAAATTGTGAAGTTCAAATTGTAATTTTATGGTAAATTTTATCAAAAACATTTTATCAAATTTATAACAACATTATTATTCCAAAATTTAATAATTGTAAAAACATATGTAACTTTTTTATTAAAAGTATAATTTGAAAGGTCTTGAAATAATTGTGAGATAAATAATGATGATATTTAAATCATGGAATACAATACATTTATTAAAAATTAAAATTTGATTACATGACGGAGTTACAATCTATTTAGGGGTTACATGCATGAGCATCATGTTTAAGTATATAAAATAAATTAATAACACATTATTTACTTTGTTCTGTCTATGAATTATATAAGCAACAATCACCTTAAATAACTGAATGCCAACAACAGCGAACATAAATTGCAGCATATGATTTATAATCAAAATATTTCCAATAGACTTAATAGATGCAAAGACACATTTCACAACATACTACAAGAAACAAAAACAAAACAAATAAATAAACAAAAAACAAACGAACAAAATTGTTAATGACAAACAAAACAAAATTACATTACCACGTCACCACGTATATCCCAAAGTGTAGTTGCATGTTGCGATCGAAAAGAAATGTGTAAAAAGTAAAACACATTAAAAAAAACAGAAAAATAAAAAAACAATGCCTATGTACAGTGTTTTATTGAAACCAAACCCCCCGCCAGTGTCCTGATCTGACTGTGTAAGGAAATCAAAAAATAAATCAAAACAAATGAACCCAAATGAATCAAAAAAACAAATGAAACCAAATTAATCAAAATGAACTGGTGTGTTCAGTACCTCGTTTCTAGGGCACAAGTGAAAATGTCCAGGTAGGGTAACCGCAAATAAAACACACTAAAGCTAATTGAGTCCAAAAAATCACAAACACAACACCTTTGGGCCAATTCGGGTAAAAAAAAACATGCATTCCAAAAAAGCGAGTTTTTGGACCCAAGCATTATGTTAGTTCAATACACGTAAAAGCCACACAGGTATGAAATCAAATGGTTTTCACAGGATCGTCCATTTTGATGCATGTACTTACTGAACCCAAAGGTGTCGTAGGAATGAAATAAACTACTCCCTACCTTGAACATTTGCACCCCCATTACAGCGAACATGAATTGTAGAAGATTGGTCACCAGCAAAATGTTGCCGATAGTTTTTATAGCAACGATTACGCATTGAACTACGTGCTAGAATTGATAAAAGAAATTTTACTACTACAGTTATGATTTTAAACAATATTAATACGAAAAATTAGCAACACGTACTGACCTTTAAGCCCTTAGCTCTGTTGATTGCTCTTAGAGGTCTTAGAACTCTGAATACTCTCAAGATTTTGATAAACGATACGTTGCTTGATCTGCGTCAAAACAATTATTATTTTAATCTGAGATATAAGATTAAAGTAACATACATGTATATATATAAAAAAATAACATTTTAGGGAAAAACGTCACTAAGTATGTAAAGAAACAAATTTTAAACATTGCTGTCTGTTGTACATTTTTCATCGTAGGCACTTGGTTGAACCTCCACATATTCATAGGCTAAATTATTAAAAACATGTAGTTTTTAAAAGCTGTTATTTAACTTGCATTGTATGTATGTAAGTATGTATGTTCAGGTGGAATCTTAGAATTCAATTTGAAGTAGATATCTTCAGCCGATTCATGCCTTTCTAAATGACAAGATGGCGGAATATTTGTTTTTAAAACAATTCTACAATATGGGTATTAAATGAAAGGGATCGTTGAGAGCAACTCGAAAAATAATAAAAGCTTTTTCTAAAAAGTTTTTTTTGCTTTAAATATAATCTCATATTACATATTATTAACTAAGCACGATTGATATCGTCGTTTCATATAAAAAGCTTAAAGTTTACAAAAATGAATGAAAACGTGTGCTTCAATGGTATATGCAAAAGAAATATTGTGTAATAATATATGAATGTTATGAATCAGCAATGACAATGACGGTATGGTTATGTAATAACATATCAGTTGATATCAGGGTTGGCTAGGGCTAACCAGACCTAACTAGGGTGACAATTTGCAACCCAGAAGAGAAACCACAAATCCGGGTTTCCTCACAATGTTTTCCTTTATCGTAAGAAAAGCGTACATCTATATCTATATCTATATATGTATATGATAAATCTGTAGAAGGGTCAATTCTGTACATTGCAAATATTGAAAAAATAAATAGCAGGGGGTGTTACTGGATCGATACCAAACCCAAATATGTGATTAAAAAAAATTTGGTCTGTCTGTCTGTTATGCCTTATTATCCTGGGCATAAAATGGGATAGTTTTTATCCTGGAAAAATACGTAGAAAAATAATAATATATTATAAAACAAAATCACTTTAAAACTAAGCAACGGATTTTGATGTGGTTTCTTTTAATAGATAGAATCAGTCAAGAGAAAGCTTTTTATGTATTATAACATGTATAGTATACCCGTGCGAAGCCGGGGCTGATCGCTAGTAACATATAAATCATTAGTACATGACGGGGTTTGAACCTACAGGAATGGAGGACCTAGCCAAACTACTACCAATTACATTTATACAAATAAAAGAAATTGGAGTGTCTGTATGTAATATTAAAATAACCACTTTTTACTAAATGCATATATATGTTTATAAGGTACATAAAACAAAATTGATTTTTTTAGAATTTTTCATTTTGGCCCCGCTTATCTCTGAGACGACTGGACTGATTTTGACGGGACTTCCACTGGCCAATACCTGATGTAATAAGGAATAGCTTAGGCTACTTTGATTTTAATCATTTTAGAAAGTCGCGGGAAATGGTAGTCAAAAAAATAAAAAAAACTTACCCACTCGCAGAGATCAACGAGACAATGACTACTAGGAGATCCAATAAATTGAACGCGGAACGGCAAAATAAATCTTTGTGTAAAATGAACCCATAAGTGATAAGCTTCAGTACTAGTTCTATT
>DVZL01000413.1:0-23623 GCA_018236625.1 Lasaia peninsularis
AGCCCGACTACAGGGCAGCGGCGCACCTACAAAATCTATGGTGTATAGACACCATAGATTTTGTAGGCCACGGTTGTCTCTTACCATCAGGAGACCCATGTGCCTGTTCGCTGCCATATACTATAAAAAAAAAAGTTACATTTCGTCAAAAGCCGTCAAATCGGACCAATCTTTTGTTTGTTCCATTCAAGAACGTAATAAGAAGTTTGAGATGTTGTAAAAGTACACAAAAACAATCTTGTTTACTATTTCTTGTTTTAGAACTGAAATATTTGGAATATTTAAACATTAGGATACGTATTTTAAAATTAGTTAAGTTTTGGGTCAGAATAATTTTTGTTCAGGATAATGATTTAGCCTAAAAGAAAAAAAATAACAACTATTTCCTCATTTTTCCAGAGTTCATCCTCTGAGCTCAGGCGCAGTAAGACTCCACCTCGACACACGCCCGAGCAGAGAGCAGCCCCTCGACCGCCGTCAGCACCAGTACATCATGAGAGGCCCTCACACGCCCCTCATATCTCTCCAAAGAAAGAAGCCTATAACAATCTCCTAGGTAAAGGAGTTTCAGGTACGCTTTAAGACTTTTGCAGTTTAACGCTAGCCATATTAATAAAAATATAATCAAACAAGATCAATTGCGTGTTTATAAGAAAAAAAAGTATAGGCAGCGCTAACATGCGTACGCGCATATGTGGGTTTCGCTTAAACTATTTTTCGCGTGAGCGAGCGCCTGCTCTGTGCATCCGTCCGACTTATCGGAATCCCTTAGGCACAAAAACAAAGATCTCTTAAAGCTGTAACTTTTTTATATCTCATAATCTATGAAATATCTACAAATTCTTTAATAATAATTCTCCTAAAAATAGTGTCATAACTCAAATGCATCATGATATAAAATCAAAGCTGATCCTTAGTAATTTGGTTTTCCCAGTCTTACTTATTACTACACCTACAAATTTAATGTTCATTATTATCCAAGGAATGATATTGCGCAAGGAATTTTTTATTTCGAGGGCTAAAAAAGTGCATATAATCTTGAATGTTTTATTTTTTACCAAGAAATTCGCTTGCTTTTAACTTATTATTTAAAACCAAAACGAAATTTGAAAATAACTTGATTTTATTTCAGTTGGAATTTATTTCAACGCGGGCAAAAAATAAACTACGAATATACATAAATAAAAGAAATTACCCTACTCGTCACCGATCAAACGCGAGGCTCGGGTTTGATTTCCAACTGGGAGAGGCATTTGTATGATGAACATAGATGTTTGTATTTCCGGGTCTGGGTGTTTTTTTAATTTATTGTGGTATTTAGATAATTAGTAGTTCAATGTATAAATATAGTTGACTATTACCTATCAAGCGTATTATAATTAGTTTTCTTTGGGGTTAGATCGATTTGTGTAATTTGTTTAAAGATATTTATTTATTATTTACTAGCGACCCGCCCTTGCTTCGCACGGGTATACTATACATGTTATAGACATAAAAACCTTCCTCTTGAATCACTATCTATTAAAAAACCGCATCAAAATCCTGTGCTTAGTTTTAAAGATTTAAGCATACATAAGGACCGACAAAAAAGTTACTTAATTTATAGTAATGATATAAATTTGGTGTTATTTAATTTTGACAACCCTATTGGTAAAATACACATCTTACTATGACCACTACTGTATCTCCTGAGATCACCATACACAGGGACAGACAAAAAAGTGACTTTGTTTTATAATATGTAATGATGTAAGTAGCAAGCTTTAGTAGTCAAGGGAAAAAAACTTTAGCTTGTCACAATTTTGTATTATCTGGAGTAAAACTTGATCTAGATCAATGATTATATCAATTTGTGTAGATTGTCATTATTATAATTATTTTCATAAACCAAGTGATAAGTTCGATAACCATGAGGGTGCACGGCTGGTATTGAAGTCATATGCCAATCGACACACGTAAAACGAACCACAAAAAGATATACAGTTCTCTGACACCGGTCCCCGACTTCCGGTCGTACCTTTTTATTTCATTGCATTATTAATAATGTCAAAAAATTATTTGTGCATTGGTTATGTAAAAGGCTTCTTTGCGCCTTTTTTGCAACGGCACGAGCGCGAAATTAAATTTTATCACGTGTTCTATTATGAATTCACGACGCTAAAGTTTATACATCGACGTTTAGGGTTCCGTATGTGGAATAAAAAATCCCGAAGACACTTTTGAAATTGGGAATATTTGTCTTTTTATGGCTGCCAGTTCCTTTTTCGATCTTTGATAGTTTATCAAATACAGTGTTCAATGATTTAATTACTAGCTTTTGCCTGCGGTGCTCAATCTCATATTGACACGCGCCTGTTATTTTATTCAAGATATCTCAATTGTTTTTGACTGAATTTGTCAAACCCAGATTTTATTTTGGGCCTGTATGCTTCAAATAATGGAAACTCAATCGAAATTAGTTTAGTAGTTTTTAACTCAAACTAACATTAAGACAAGGAGTCAAAAATAAATCCAATAATTTTTTCAGTAACATTGTAAATGTGTAGAGACGGCTATTCGATTGTAACTTTTTTAACCTCCATCAGAGGAGACAAACCTTTGACCATTTTTTCTTAATGAAATATATTAATCTATTTTTAAATTGACCCAAATTTTAATAAAAGTTTATATTTATTAATCTCTACTTCAATATTATAAATGTAAAAGTAACTCTATCTGTCTGTCTGTTACGCTTTGACGTCTAAACTACTGAACCGATTTTGATGAAATTTGGTACAGGGATAAAGTAGTCTATATCCTTCCTCAAGGTCAACTCTATCTTTGTATCAAATTTCATCAAAATCTGATCAATAGTTTAGCAGTGAAAGCGTCACAGGCAGACAGACAAGAGTTACTTCTGCATTTATAATATTAGTACGGATTAGTCTTAGGTATACTAACACTAATCTATCCCAGTTGGTAATAGAATCTGATTCATGTTGTTGCTTCCTTATTATTTGTGTAAAATCTTAATTATTTTGCTTTTGACGAAGGCTGTCAAAATAATCTTTAATTAAAAAATCATAAACGCACAAAAGTCTGAGCGCCCCTGATCCTTCAAAGAGATTGTCAGTATTTTAATATTTAGATAAAGAACATTCATCCGAGTACTTTCCAAACGTGTATCAATATAAATACTCGTTTATTCGTAGTCACGCGCAGTCCCCTCGGCCCCTTTGTTCAGCATCCGAGCTCATCTCCACGTTAATCTGACGGTATAATTGATTTACTGATATCTTTCACACTGACAAGCCGTCTATGTACTCGATTGATTGAATCATACTAGATGCAAAAGTGATTTTACCTAGAATAGAACCTCAGTGGCTTAGTGATACGTGCTTCGAGCTACCATTCCGATGGTTCAGGTTCGAACCACGTACGTGCCAATGAGTTTTTCTAACTTTTAATGTAGGATAAGGAAGCGAAGAAATACACGGGTCTTCTGGGTTGTAGTTGCATCGCTGTCCAGTGGCCGGGGTATTGGCTTGACGTGTAAGTCTACCGGAACACGACAATGTCATTAAGACGGTAGGGGACCATCCATTAATCATGTGATTTTTTTTGCTATTTTTTGACCCCCCCTTAGTGATACGTGGTGAGGTTTAAGACTACCCCTCTCTCCTCCCCCCTATATCACGTATTTTTTCGTATTTAGTATCGCGCGCTTGCCGAAAAAATAAGTAGGTACACGTGATATATTACTTTACCCCCCCTCACCCCTTGTGATATTTCGTGATTTTTTATGGACCCCCTTTCGAGCCTCACATGATTAATGGACAGCCCCTAGGAATAGGTAAGGCGCTGGATCTTTACCCGGGCTAGTTGCTGCATAGTACGCTACCACCAGCGGTTTTCTTGGCCATGACCTTGATAACCTATGCTCACCTTTTACCAGCTGCCTGGTAGGAAGGCAGATGGTCTATTCTACACAGAGGACCCGGACCAACACGGGGGATTGTACATTTCGAGTGCTATTATGTTCAAGGAAAACATCGTGAAGAAACATAAACCCGTGTTTCTTCTTTTATGAGAATTCGACCTAAACGAGGATTGGACCTTGCTTCCCTTCTGGGGACGTCTACAAAGGTCAGATGGCATTCGCTCTGCGTAAAAACTGGACCTCGTGCGTCAAAGTCGGACACAGAGTACCCTCGACCACAGAGGCGATCCATTTGTATTTCTAAATAGTATGAATATATAATATCCTATAACCCACGCCGTTCTGATCCCCCGTCGTAATACCCTTCGTAATCATTGTACATTCATCCTCCTCACTTTATGAATCATAATCTCTAAATCTCTTTCTATCTTTCATCTCTGTCTTACTCAGGATAATCTGAAATTTTCTATCTCCGCTTATTACCCCTAAATTCTAATCCAAGACCCGTCTATATAACGTATGTGAAATAAGAACACAATAATCTTAGAATATTTAAAACATCTATTTATATTAACCAAAATTGGAATGTGTGGGGAATATCGGTAACTTCCTACAGAATGATTGTTAATGATAAATGACAAGAGTAAATGATAAAATATTGATTGATTATATATTACACTAGCTCTGCCCGCGACTTCGTCCGCATTTTTATTTCTTTATTTTATTTTATATGTTCCCAAAATAAAAATTCTAAAACAAAAGTAGCCTAAGGTGTTCCTTATTAAATTAGCTGTCTGCCAGTGAAAGTCCCGTCAGAATCGCTCTAGCCGTTTCAGAGATTAGCGGGTACAAACTTACAGTTAGATGAAAATTAAAAAAAAATACTCTTTTGGTATATGTACCTTGTAAACATACATAATATGCATTTAGTAAAAAGCGGTTATTTAATTATTACATACAGACACTCCAATTTTATTTATTTGTATAGATTAAATCAATAAATTACACACACCTAAGAAGTTATTATATAAATTACAACAGCCGAGTGACGGTAAAAATCGAGCCATGTTTATGTTGGCAAAAGTGTTTGAATGATGTATCAATAGCGCAACTCAAACAGGGCTAGAAACTTAAAATTTTGCACACGTATACCTCTTAAGATGTAGGCGTTCACTAAAGAATAACATATCAAAATTAAACCCCAGAAGTGGTGATAAAGGAGATAAATGTTTGTATACAATAAATTAACTACTAGGAATAAATAAATACAATACGCTGGCGGGCAACAACTTGTGTATAACAATTGCTAATTCGTATTACGTAATAAGCAATAACATGCGTTTTCTCACGTAATTTGATGATATTTTCAAAATAACAATCGATCGCTTTTCAATTGCTAATTGCTAATATTCACATAATAATATTTTGACTAAATTTAATGAATGAATGAATGAAAATTTTATTGCACACCAATACATTTACATTTAGAAGAACAAATAATTATTCTTATAATAGATAAGTTTATATTAATTGGCATGCAAAGACGTTATTACTAAGCACTAAGTAGCTATCTCTGCCAAACAACCCTTGCAAAACAAGGGCACGGAAATAAATTGTGTAAATTAGGGAATTGGTGCTAAATGTCTATATAATTGTAATAGAAATAAAATAAATACATATACACTCAAATACATAAACTAATACGTTATTAAATACACAATGCTCGTGTATTATGCGAAAGTGGCGTCAAAAGTCTCCAAAACCGGCGAGTTTGTATGAAGAGAATAGCGAATTTGAATAAAACTTAGTCTTAATCACAAGGGTTTTGTCTTGAAGATGTATAAAATATCTTAAGACTCAGGAACTATTGTCTGGCTAATAAATATGTCATGTAAAAAACAACATAACAGTAATATATCTTTTAATTTTCCCTTATCGATGTACCCATGGTACGAGTGTTATCGAGATCATCTCTCTACGATTCTACGAACATGCGTATGCAAAAAGAGCTCCGTTTTCTCACATAATTATAATCGTATTGTCGCACGCGATGGTGTTTTTCATATTGGTACAAATACACTGTATAAACCACTTTTGATGCTCAGTTATTTATGCACGAGGTACCGGGTTCGATTCCCCAGGCAATTAGCTTTGGAAGTCATACTGAAATCGCCCTATGAGTTTTTTAATTTATCTGAATCATGTTAAGTTTTTTACACACTTATAATTTTTTTTTAATATAATACATTTTAAAAACGATTAGCTTAATTGAAATATTACTATAGGAACACTATTTTTCAAAATAATTAATAATGCGGTTAATTTTCCAAGAGTCTAATAAAAAAATTGTAATTTATCATATAAATTTCTATAAGTACATTAGAAGTTAAAAATTGAACATTTTATCAATACATAAAAAAAAAACTTATGAGAATAAATGCGCGCACTCTTTAAAAACAACAATCTAAGACTGTGTGCTTATATTTTTTACATTTTCACATTTCAACTCTTACGTATACATGGATATATTTGTCACGAATGATTTAAGTTATCCCTTCATACACTGCGCCAGTGCGACTATCACCTGCGTTTTCTTGTAAAGGAATATCGACCTTATCGTTATGTTAAACAGGTAGAAAGTTCTATGATGGCATTAAAGCAACGAACAACTAAAGACATGGCGGTGAGTTAAAGCCTAATGCGTCTAATCGGGTGATATAAATCATTATTAATTTCCAGTCGACTCTGCGATCCGCGCCGATTAGCGATTGCACAATACCTTCAGATTACAGTGACATAAGGAATATATCTTTCTACTCAATCCCCTATGTACAGACAGCAACGCAGATTTCGCAATCTTCAAGCCAGATCCCTTGTAGGCAGAGAGTAACGAGTTCCTAGTGTTACAGTCCCTACATACTTGCCTAGCTTCCTCTACATTCATTACTCTCCTCATACAAATACGCTGATTTCGAAGATTTTTGACTCCATACAGCATATTATATTATAAACTAGCCGTGCCCGCGACTTCGTCCGTGTTTTTACTTAATTATTTTATTTTATACATTTCTAAAATCAAAATAAAGTAGCTGAAGACGTTCCATATTAAATTAGCATTCTGCCAGTTTTTTCGTCTGTCTATCTGTTTCTTTATACTCGCTAATCTCTGAATTGGTCTAGCCGTTTAGAGATTAGCGGGTACAAAGAAACAGATAGACAGACGAAAATTCTAAAAGGTACTGTTTTGTATATACGTATTATGTAAACATACATTTGCGGTTATTTTAATATTACATACAGACACTCCATTTTTTTTATTTGTATAGATTATCGCTTCTGTGGTCAAGTGTATCGATGTTCGTCTTAGATGCATGAGGTCCTGGGTTCAATTCCCGCATAGAGCAACTTACTTATTTTTATTTATGAGTTTTTCCAGTGTACCTGAAAATAGTAAGATCGTTTGAGATTATATTTGTGCCCGAAATGGTGATGGAGTTACCACTTGTTACATCATGGGACCTTATATCGTGAGTGCATATACTCTAACCTCTGCCTACTGCTTCGGGGAAATAGGCGTGACGATATGTGTTTCATTATTAGTTTGTTTTATTAATAACAAAAAGTAATTCGCGACGAATGATAAATTCATGATTGTATAAAAAAAAGGTGTTTTCCGAATAATAAAAATAAAGCACAACTTTTTTGCCCACCGTCCTTCATACGATTAAGCCGGGTTTATAAAGATAAGCCGATTTATTTTTTTATTATGCCTTATTTTTTTGAATATCATCTGTGTAAGCGTGAAATAAAGATTTTTATTTATTAATAACTTGCTTATTATAAGCGCTACCATTACTTCCGTTAAGCTTGACTCTTGGTGCTAGGGGGAAACATAGTTTTTATAGATTTTTTTTAATAAAGTATTATTAATCTTATTCATCAAAAAATTATCTTATCAACAAAATATCTATTTGCATTAAGTAAGTTTTAAATTTTATGTTTTAATTTTTTAATACTTGTATGTATTTTGTTTTGTAAAAAAATGTGCTTTTAATTTAAATTCGTGATTCGATTTTGAACCGTAATTTGTACATTTTTTTGTCATAATTTTTTTCCTGTATGTTTTTGTACATATTGTATGTGTACTTATCCATAAAAATTATATAATGTCAAGATCTAAACAGTTAATATTAAATTAAATGTTTAGTTTAGTTTTAAAATAATTTTGTCAGGAAAATGTTTTTAATTATCAATTTCAGATCAAATGTCGTAAACTTTTCATCAATAATACTCGTATTTCTAGATTTCTCTAGAACATTGAGCAATATTGTCATTGTTTCCCTAAATATACGCTAAAAAATTACTTAGCAGCTTATAATTTATAATTAAGCTTTACTCAATTTATAAATATTTATTTTTGTGTAGCTAATTTTTTATGAAAAATAAATAAATTGTCTGAGTTCTGAAAGTAACTCATCAATATTTTCATAAAACTTTTATACTTTTTTACATACATGTGTTAAGTTACTACAAGTAAATATGTACCTTTAATATTAACTCTGGGTAGGCTTAATTTATGT
This sequence comes from Lasaia peninsularis, assembly GCA_018236625.1. Lineage (NCBI taxonomy): Eukaryota > Metazoa > Arthropoda > Insecta > Lepidoptera > Riodinidae > Lasaia > Lasaia peninsularis. The sequence continues at coordinate 8,500 of DVZL01000413.1, forward strand.
GGAACAGTTCATGTGTTGTGTCAAGAATCAAGTTGTACCAAGTGCCTACGATGAATAATAGCAAGTAAAAAGGATTTTTGTAATCAAATACATAAGTAAGATTATATAATGCTAAATGTACATCGATGTACCTAAAATCATGAGTAAATCTTCACATTGTGAACAAGGGTGCTATGGAAGGGTAGTTCGGTTTTATCTCCGAGCGACACGAGGTTGATCCGGCCCCGGATGATCCGGATAATCGTACCGTCCTCGCGTGCTAGTGTGCGTACGTCGTGTATCGATTTATTTCACACCTAAGTAACTGAGGTGTAATGAATAAAAATGTTTGTTTTGGGAAGTTAATATTGTTTTGGAGGAATAAGACATTAAATAAGTCTAGTGTTATAAATGTAGATGTTTTTGACTGGATTTTAAAGGGTTTTGATTAATTTTTATGTATTTTGATGATTTATATAAATTTGAAGTCTGGACTAATTTAGTTAAAAACATATCTTTTTTTATATATAATTAATAGAGACTATTATATACAAATAAACTTTTCTCGCATCCGCATCAAAATCCGTAGGGTAGTTTTAAAGATCTAAGCATACATCTGGATAGATAGGAATGGAAAGCGACTTCGTTTAACACTATGTAGTGATGTTGTATTTTTTATTTACGAGTATATTCTGTACCGTAATAATGTCATTTAAATCAGTATATCCAGTACTACGGACTGAGTTTACGAGTATTATACAGATAAACAAATGTTTTGTGTCTCTATTATATTTTTTCTGTGTTGGTCCAGGTCTTCTGTGTAGAGTAGATCATCTGCCTTTCAACCAGGTAGCTCGTAAAAGCAAAGGTCATTGCCAAGAAGACCACTGGTGGTAGAATGTTGTGCAGCAATTCGTCCGGGTAGAAATCCACCGTCTTTCCTATTCCTACCGCCATAATGACAATGACGTGTTCCGGTCCGGAGGGTAAGTTAGCTAGTGGTCTTGCAAACCAGGCTTAACACCCCGGCCACAAGTTTTCTCATCACTTACAATCTCAGGCTACCTTACGTTTTTAGATAAACTAATAAAAACAAGTTGCGAGAACTGAACCCGGGACCTCGTGGTTCCAAGTCGGATTCCCACTCAACTCGTCACTAGATATAATAGACAGAGAAATAATAGATGAACTGAAAGTCTATTAAACTTTTTATACACAAAGAATGTGTTTATGCAAAAATCCTTAATATTCTCAACGTTACTGAGATACAATTTAGATAATTTATTTATGTTAAAAATAAACCACTTAAATGAATTAAAATAAAACACTAAATATTAAATATAATAAAGTAAAACACTTAAAAATTGGGAAACTTTTAAGCTTTACATACACTAAGAAAGAGTATTTATTGTATGCAAAAATCTTAATAGTTTTTGATCTCACCGAGATACAATAATTCAGACAATTTATTTATGTTAAAAATAGAATACTTAAATTAATATAAAACAAAACATTTCAAAATCGTGAATCTATTAAACTTTTCATACACTAAGAAAGCGTCTCGTGTGCGAAAATCCTTAATATTGTCGACCTCACCGGGATACAATCCAGATCCGACGGTCGAGTAATCCGACTTAGGACTGATCCGCGTGTCTCTGTGTGCGTCACATTTGTGTTATGTGGCCTGTGTTGACAAAGAGATTGCAGAATCCCAGCCATTCTGTATTTTTATTGTGGAAACAGTTTTACGCCCTCTAAATGATATATCTGGTGCTTAAAACATAACCTGGAACCATTTACACTACATATAAAAACAAATGTGTCTATACTGTCTGGTATTTTAAAAACTTTTTTATATTGAATATTTTTTTTGGGGGCAACATTTATTTTTTTGAGTTTAAAGATTAGTAAGCTCGTAGTTCTGAATATTTTTTTCGTTAATATAAAGATATTACAAAAATTATGAATAGGGCGACTAATATTGGTTCGGGTAGTATAATATACCGCGATAGAATATCGTTTAGCGCCATCTAGCGTTAGATTTTATTTTAATTATATATAAATTCTACTTCCTAATATAATATTATAAAAGCGAGAGTTTAAAAGTGTGTGTGAATTTGTTATAACTCAGTAAACTCATGAGTAAATGCGTAAGACAATTTCTTAAAACAATTTTTACTTGATAGTTTTATATGCCATCAAGTACTAATAAATGATTAGTTAATTGATATTTTACGCAGACTTGGTGAAACTGGCCCTTAAACAATCCACTTAAAAAATTAACCGACCATAATTTACACAGATTAAGTCGCGGGCGGAAAGTTAGTATAGGAAAAAGAGAAACCACCTTTCCTTTCTATTAAATAGTTCATGTCACTTAAGTTATTTTTGTCTTCTTCAATTGACTGAATTTATAAGAGCTTGTATATATAAATTGTCCATCCAATACATATTGCCACATCAATATAAACCACTCAAGTTAGTTAAGAAATTGAAAGCTATCATTAAGTAGGTTCTTATTATTCGTCTATTTCCCACCTTTACACAGGTGCTTCATTTACATTCCTAATTGGTATTGACAATGGTTGATGGTGTTCGAGCGAACAAAGAATAGAAGTTTTATAACCAAACTTGGCAGCTGGTGCTAGTTTACCGTGGCGGTGGTATTGTAAATAAGAGGTCTTTTTCGAAAACACAGCTCGTAGTATTAGCAGATGATATTAGGTCCCTTGGTAGGCAACAACAGCACAAATCCAAACTGTGTACTTTACATAAACTTAGGAAACTCGTAATGTGTAGAAGAATATGAACGACTTTTGGAACTGACCTTTCTTATAGATACACTAGCTTTCCGCCCGAGGCTTTGTTCGTGTGAATTACTTACTTATTCCTGCCACAATAGCGGCAGTGCTCGCCATTGTCGTGTTCTGGTTTAGGAGGGTAGGGTAGCCAGTAAACTTACTCATGCAAGAGGCTTACCATCCCAGCCTCAGGTTGGCAACGCGCTATTTCCACCTTTGGTGTCTATAGGCGACGTGTATTTCTTACCATAGGAAAACCGTCTGCTTGTTTGCCTTCCAATATCATTAAAAAAGTCTAAGATAATGATTGACGATATCATGTAGCGGTGCAGTTAAAAAGTCACTTGATAAACATACCTGCATATCTCACGCGTCGTCACACACGATTATCGGACGTTGCATGACTTAGTTAAACATGGTACGGTTAAATCCAGGAATACGACAAACACAATTTGTCTAGATACTGCCGTTTGTTTGTGACTCAACTAGCGTACCCTCTATGGAAAATACGCTTAATGTACTTGAAACAAAATTTTACAGTTTCCTCCTAAATCGGACTATATCTATTGTCTTTCTACGACGCCAAATTTGTTTGGTTATATAAAGTAAAAAAATTATTAAAGTATTAAATATTTTTTTCATTGGTACATTATAAAAATTACACCAGAAAGAACGAAGTTACTACGATATTTGTGGAGTACGATATTTTAAATCTACAACAGAATTAAATAAAATCTACAAAAAAAGATTAAAAAATTACTTCCCCCATTGCTCTCGGCTCCTTTGAAAAATATTGGAAAAGTGGCCGCTAACCTTCCTTCAGAAAATTTGTTTAATTATCTTTCTTTCTGATGTCATAAATAGATAAATCAATAAAAAATACGCTCACTTATTTGTAAGTATTAGCCAGTCATAAAAAATATTGAAGTTTTTAGTGGTGAGCTATTTTCATACAGCTGTTTATAGTTTTATATTTAGGTCTTCCCTCAAACTTAAACGAATTCAGATAAAATTAATAACAGAATCTCTTCTAACTAATAATTTCGTCACTATCCTTTATTGTGTTTAATTTTTATCCCAACAGACAAACAAAAACAAAACACCGGGACTTTAAGCGAATAGACCGGTTTTATAATTGTCTGCAGCGGAAATCAAACCGATATACGTAATTGGTGATCACTCTATAATGTTATGAGCTTGGGTATTTGCGGTGACATTGTTACCAACTTATGTGTTTTCTATTGTTATTAGTTTGGTTTGTTGTCATGCCTATTCTGACACGAACATCTATCGGCTAATATAATGTTTGGTGAGTCGTTGCTTTGAACGAAATTACGGTTTGAAAATTTTTACTTATTTATATATCAAGCCAAAATACACACGGTTTCTTTACGGGATACGTTCTCTAGTTGGTAAGATACAGTGGCGTGACTATACCGTTCGAGGGCGTTGGCAAATTCCTCGGATGAGATCCCTCCCCCCAATTTAAAAAAGTTGAACCAACAATAATATTTTTATGATTTATAATACTTATTTATTATTAGTTATTTAGATAGAAATCGCCGTGGTGTAACGGTACAGGTGTCGCCTGTTAAGACCGTTAGCCACGTGGGACCCTATGTTCAATTCCCAGGTCGGGCAACTTTTCTTAAGATGTTTTTCAGATTTTTCTGAGTAAGCATTACAATGCCCGGGATTGGAATGTGCCCGAAGTAGCGATAGGCTTGCCACTTATCACATCAGGACCCTAGTACCTTTGGTAATCGTGGGTGGGTTCTAGTATATTTATTGGACTTACGAGTCGTGGATATACTAACACACCTCTGTCTACCCCTTCGGGGATAATACTTAAAACTGTAGGTACTTTACTTAATAAATCTTGGGAAGAAGCCAGTGATAAGGGCAGTCCGTTATCAGGGAACAACCTCACGAAAACACGGTGTTTTTCTATAACAAAGACTTCTATGAAGTGAAAATCCTTTGCAAATACTAATAATTTAAATTTATAAGTGTATACATTTACATAATTAATTACGAGTACCTTCTATACAGTGCACGCTTTAAGTACAAGGAAAGGATTTTTTTGGATATACTAGCACACCTCTGCCTACACCTTCGGGATAATAGGCGTGAAGGTACTTTTTATTTGACAGAAACTGGGTGGCATTGTATTGTTTCGCAGTGCGACAGTTCGTTGCCCCGCGAGTGCGCGATAAGCGTCCAACGCGTGACGGAACACTAATTGCAACAAAATACACAAAAACAAGTAAACGCTTAATGAGCCTAGTCAGACCAAACCTTGAGTCACGCTTGACACTTGCTAAAAATAACCACTCGTACTACGGAGACACAGGAGACGCTAGGGACTTGACTCTTGAAGTTTCACTTGCAAGTGCATTCGAAAACTAAATAGATATTTTAGTTTTAGTCTTTAAAAATGGAGGAAGTTTTCAATTAATAATGAATGCGTTTAATATAATAGTTGGATATTTAAAATATTAGATATTATTTACCTCTTAAGATTTATATTGCATTTTAAAAGCTTATATTTAACTTGCATAACTTGTAGGTAAGTGTGTATGTTCGGGTGGAATCTTAGAACTCAATTTTGAAGTAGATATCTTCACCCGATTAAGCTGAAATTTTGTATATACGTTTAGTTTGGATGACAATGCACGATAAAGTCCATGACATCGTTCTAAATCTAATATGGCGGACCAACCAAGATGGCGGAAGGGCTCGTTGAGAGCAACTCGAAAAATAATAAAAGCTTTTTCTAAAAAGCTTTTTTTGCCTTTTAACTTACTCGCAGTATGTTTTTGGCGGGTAGTTTTTAAAATACTATAATTACATAAAATACTTTTTTTGTTAATATAAACAAAAAAAGTATTTTATGTTGACAACATTATAATGAAGTTAATGTCAATTTTCTGCAATTTTACTATATTTAAATTATTCTATTTTTATGTATAATTGGGTTTGTGTTTAAAGGTGTCTTTTTTTGATACGATGAAGTTGTTGCCACGTTGCTAAGACCATTATTTTAGAGTTTTCTGTTAGTAAGGGCCGATTAACTTGAAATACAGACCAGTTTCAGAAATACTCTCACTAACACTGTGACTCAGTGGAAATGTTCTACGGCAACTCACACAGATTGGCCATCTATTATTTCAACCGTAATGACAGTTTTTAGTATTGTTATGTTCCGATCCGGAGGATAGAGTATCTAGAAACACACAGGCTATAGGACGGAGGCGCATCTATAACATCTTTGTCTGCATATTACGAATGTCTTTTACAATCAGGAGAACCGTGCGCTTGGTCGCTGTCTTATGACATAACAATACCGTTTTATATAGGTATTTTGTACGATCAAGAAATCTATTAACTTATTTATCTTTTAAACCTAAAATTTTTAAATTCAAATAAATAAAAACGATTGGTAGACCTTTTATGCAAACTCTAGGCTTATTTAATTTCAATAATGACAAGTAATTATGGTTAGATACTATTGCAACATTACAGTAACTAATTATATTGGATTTTTGAGTCTAGTAACCCTGAGAAATAAATAGCCTTCAACTCGTTTGGCAACACCTAGATTACTGATTTCCAAGGAATCAAGCCGTCTCGAATGTTTAAAAACAGTCCGACATTCAGCCGTGCTTAATTAGTAATTGCCGAAACTATCAGTATTTTGTGATAGACTTGTAATAACCGAGGTTATAAAAATAATAACCCCCTCGATTTTGTTGATTGGAATATGCTCAAAATTAAAGATAAATATTAACGTAATAACTGTTGAGATTGCTCGTTGGTTGAGGGGTTGGCGTCCGCGTAACGCTACCGACCATTCGTGAGGTTCTTGTTTGATTATAGATTTGTGTGATGACATAGATGTCTGTATTTCGGATCTGTGTATATATAAAATATATTTAGGTAGTTAAGTATTTCTATGTATATGTTTTGTTGACTAACACCCATGACCAATGTGTATAGTTTTGTCAAAAGATGGTATGAACGGATGGTATGAATGATGGATGTGAACGGTAGTTTATGGTAGACAGGGTTAAAATAAGTCGGATGTAAAATAATGTTTATAAATGATAAGATAATTAGATTAATGCTAACGCAACAGTGCGTTTGCAATATAATCCTTACTAATATTATAAATGCGAAAGTAACTCTGTCGGTCTGTCTAACTTCATCGTTAGATTTTAATATAATTAGTAAATAAACAATAATCACAATCTTAAAGAAGAAATTAATAAACCCCTGAAGAGCCAATATTGCTCTATACAAAAAAATTATACGTTTTACGCTCCTTAAAAACATCTCCCTCTTAAAAAATATTTGGTCCAAATATTTCATTAAATTAAAAATAATTAACTTTATGTATATTTTTTTATTTTAAAAATCTGATACGTAAACATTCTGTACAGTTTAATGATGAATAATATTGAATTACACGAGATATTGGCTTTGATTAGTGCTCGCCATTTAATTGACCCGGCTGATACGTCTTACTCCAAGAATGACCTATATGGTCATTTTTATTGATAATGACATTGCAAGGATTTTTTAATTGAGAAAAAGCGTTTTACAATTTCTAGTTGATTGGACTTGTTGTGGGCAATTATTACACTTATGATAAACACGCAAAAAATATGTTGTAGTGATAGACAAAGTTGCAATTAATACACGCACATATATTGTGTCAACATCATCCAATAGTCAATTAATATTACGTACGGTTTTTCCAGAAAATGAATTAGGGAATTTTAAATAAGGATTGTATTTTTCTCTTCCGTCAGCTTAGCCTTATTCGATGTATCAGATGATATCGAGATCGGCTACCTAATAGAGGATTTGACATGAGCGCCAGTTCATACACATAGCGTCTGATATCCAATCTCTGCACTCCAGAACTAGGGCCAATCCAAGATCAGGTCGAATCCACATAATCAGAGTTTAGACACGATATTTCAGTTCACCTAAAGAGCACTCTGAAAATATATTAAAGTTAGAAAAACTCATTGGTACATGTCGGGGTTTGAATCTGAACTACCGGAATATGAGTGTGATGTACGATTAAATAGGCCACCCAGGCTCAAATGAGTTAATAATAACTTTCAAAGGACAGACATTTTTCTGACTTATGATACTTATTGCTTAAAAACATACACCTTTTTTAAAGTAGTCGGTTAAAGGTTATGTCCTTCCTCAAGGTAAACTCTATATTTATACTAAATTTCATCAAAATTGGTTCAGTGGTATAGGTGTGAAAGCGTAACAGACAGACAGACACACAAACAGACAGATAAAGTTACTTTCGCATTCACAAAGCTTAAGATGAGGATTACCAGTTTATGGAAATCGGCATCGCATTGACAGTTAGCTTTTAGTGTTACCATTATGCAGATGCGACTCCCTACCACCAACCAACCTTTTTTTTCATAATTGCTCCAATATTCCAGGAGAGTTGTTAAATTTCAGGTTCTGAACTATACTCCAAGATTTCGCCAATGAGTCTGATTCTAAACGTTATGTTGGTCTAATTTAATGTAAATGAAATAAATCTAAGTTAAATAAACAAGTTGCAATATATGCCTACCGTTTTTGTGACGGTTTCCTCGGATTTGACGGATCTTTATTAATTAAAAAAATAAGTTTAGAACGTTTCAAACAAGGAACTGATTTCTATGCAATTGCGTTATACGAGATTATTAAACGGAGGAATTCTGTATATCTGTGGCGTTCAAGGTTCTGAATTATTTACAGTTTAAAAAACAACAACTTTTTGCAACAAAAAGGCTACGTATATAAAAAAAATACAAGCTATAGACGATTAAAGTTTTATTTGTGTTATCCACTTGTAGCTGGGGCTTTAGCCTGTTAATATAGCACTACCTAAGAAGCATAACAGTGTAAGTCCGTTTTTTTCTGTTTTTTGCTGAGAAGCAACTGAGAAGCAGAAAACAGAAAAAACGGACTTAAACTGTTATGCTTCTGAGGTACTGTAAGTTTATCTGCTACCCTTGGAGGGCAGGTTATCCGGTAGAAAGAAACTTATACAATAGAGTAGACAATAATTTTATTTAGCTGTGATATAAGTTTGACACTTAACAAAAAAAAATTGTTAAATATAACCCAAAAATCAACCTAAATATATCTACCTAAAAATAATCTAAATTACAAGCTACCTAAAGGATAAGCAGTTAGTCTATTTCGATGTGTGAGCCCTAAATTAGAAGGAGAGAGAGGAAATTTTTAGTTATACGTTTAGCAACCCTGTGCTAATTTATTTTCTTTTTTTGTTACAGAACCAGTAATGTCCACCGGCCAGTAATCACACAGATTAAAAATGGCATGCGCAGGCGCAGTTCTTCTAGAGGCGCGGCCCTTCCGGCCTTTTAAGTCCTCGGAAGAATACCTATATGCCATGAAAGAGGACTTGGCAGAATGGCTGACGGTGCTGTATCCAGAACTGAGAATCAATGCGGATAACTTCTTGGACAGATTGGACACTGGTGTGGCCTTATGCAGGGTAAGTTGTATGTGGATATTACTCATATGTTGTAAATCTATTACATTCATTGACAGCTACGCTGAACTACGCTGAAATTGTGTTTCTTTAAATTGTTTAATCTAATTATTGGTATTTTTTAACTTTCGTGGAACAAACAAAATTAGCGTAAATAATTTTACTAAATTATCAGGTGTTTGTGGAACATTTAAACAACAAAAAAAAACTTAAAAATGAGCATATATTTCATTAGATTAAATTAACATAGGATTTGCACCTGAAAACTATTTAAACTCTTATTTATACGATTTTGATGGAAAGATATGGCATTAATTTTAAGTTTACATTTGTTTTTAGAATTACTTAGGTAACATATTATACAAATTATTTTGAATTTAAAACAAACTTTACTATATATGAAAACAAAATTAAAAAACCATTTCGACAAAAGGAATTTCTTGAGTATTTAAAAATAATAAAATTTAACATTGTCATGTTACAGTTTAATATTTAAGATTGTCTGCGGTTAAAACACTGTGAAATTGTGTGATAATATTCTGGAACCAGCTATGCAAGCTAATTAATTTTTTTATAACAGATAATTAATTTTTCGCAGTCACGGCGTGTTACTGATGTTTAACACTTAGTTCTTAAATTGGAATAGTTCCGTTTCAGTTACACGATCATGAAGAGGTTATCAAAACTTGCAACCTATTCGAATATATCAACAATAATCTTAAAAATCTGTCGGGTTCATTTAAATATATGATATAGTTACTACATTTACCCATGCCCCGTCGGAGATATTCGTTTTTACATTTACTGAATGCTGTAAGCAACTAGCATTTTTTGCTACCACCAGCTTACCTATTCTTGGTGCCAGGATAGGTTTGCACTTGTGAACTATGAACTTGGCTATGTAGGCTTGGGCTAAAAAATCGATATATCAAAATATCGATATTTTTTCAGAAAAAAATCGATACAAATCATAAATCCAAATATTTATTTTCAGATATCAAGTTCGTTTCAAAATCGATATATTTTTTAAAACTCTGCTGTATATATTTGTGTATTTGACCAATCCAATTATTTCAATTTAGAAAAAGAGTAAGGAGGCCGCATGGTTGTATGGGTTTAGTTTATTTGCTTCAACAATTTATTATTCTGACAATATTAGGTAATCGCTTACTGCGCAGAAAATATCGATATAGCACAATATCGATATTTTGTAGTCGATATTTATAGATACATCTGAAAAATATCGATACGATATATATCGATATTTCTTTGCCATTTGCCCACCCCTACGGTTATGATATAGCGATGTTTTAATTCACGACGGTTGTCTGTTACCACGAAAATGTTTCTTGTTCATTCATAAATTTACAAGTACTTTGAAGTTATTGGTGAAGGGAGGAAAATGGTTTAGTAATTATTTAATGACGTCACACGGCTATTTTCGTCTCATTGGCGGTTGCAGTGGAAGTCATCATATTTTATTGACCGTGGATTTTTCCTGTTCGGTGAACTGTGCTGTAATCGTTTATTGTTTCATTTAATATATTAAAAATGAAACGTTTTATATTTCTCTAATATAAATAAATGAATATCCCTGGACAAATCACATAAATTGATCTAACTATATATTATATAACCCTAAATATTATTATTACAATCATTTACCTTAAGAGGCACAGCTAGCCCTTTAGCATGTCATAGGTATACCGGTCACTATATTTATATGTTTAAATATGATATAGGGATGAGCTTAATATGCAAACTGTATGTTTTTTCTAGTGAAATATGCTTATCACAAAGTGGACGTCGATATCGCTATCTCGCTGATAGCATATCGGACGGCGTATATTCGTTGTTCTAATTCAACATATACGTATATTAATTATTAAACATTACCTTTTTCGTAAACTAAAATCCATGAACCTGTTCAAACTATTGTAAGAGCTACGATTTAATGGGTTTCGGATTTATATACACACGTAGTGAGCTTCGGTAATCTGGTGGTTCGCGCTACGGACTCCCATTACAGTAGTCCATGAACCAATGAGTTTGTATAGCTTAAGTGCATTTTCTTAGTGCTCTTACAGTAAGGAAAACATTGCAAGAAAACCTGGATCGTATAAACGATTCGATTCAACTTGTAGGTTGTAGAGGACAGATGGCAGCTCTGTGTAAAAACTGGTGCCGTTGTCAAATCCCCTAGGTTAAGTAATAGACATCGACATCATCTGAATAGGTAAAGATAAAGAAGAATGAATTAAAATAAAAAAAAAAACTTTTTAGAAATAGCTTTTATTATTTTTCGAGTTGCTCTCAACGATCCCTTCCATTTGATACCCATATTGTAGACGTGAATTAAATGTAACTGTACCGCCATCTTGGATGGTCAGCCATATCATTAGAATTTTGTCACGTACCTTATCGTGTATTATCATTCAAACTTAACGTGTATACAAAATTTCAGCTCAATCGGATGAAGATATCTACTTCAAAATTGAATTTTAAGATTCCAACCGAACATATATACATTGCAAGTTAAATAAAAACTTTTAATTAATAATTAAAATATAATCCTTATTTAGAATTCCCACGTTCTTTTCTATCCCGAAAGCTTAGGCAGACGTACAAGTGCACCACGATTAGCCGACAATATCAGGTCCCATGACGTAACAGGTGGTAAGTCCGTCGCCATATTGGGCAAAAGAGGGGTATATGTAAAGACATTCATATATTGATCAAATTTCAGAGTAAGCATTACTTAGCTTGTCTAAAGAGTGTAAATCTGTGATTAAGAAATCGGAATAAATCATACTTAAAAATCTTTTCGAATTTTCGCTGGCGCGGAAATGGCTGTGATTTTCCGCGCTACACAATTAACTTTAGAACAATGAGTAATCATATTCAGCGATAATCTAATCGTGAGATCTGACGATAAAATAATAATTAATAATCGAGTGGAGGTACTCTAGTTTCGTAAGGTTTGCATAAACGTCGACTGTTGGGTGTTTGTCAACCGTCGCAGTTACGACAAAACATAACTATTAATGCGTTAATCGCACTTGCGCAAATTTAACCATGCTTGTTTTCCTCAACTATATCTATTTAGTGCTTTGGCATAATATGGTGGTCTATTCGACTTTGATGACACATAACTTTTGTGAGATATAAATTATCTCTAATGCTATTATATCAGCTATTTAATGATAAACACAAATTTTAATCGATTTTAATTTCAATCTTTATTGTGTAGATCAAAGAGTTCTTCAATAATACTAGCCGCAGCCCGCTTTAGGTTCTTGTTGAGTTTATTCGTTTACCCGAATTTTCGAATACAACCAATTCGTTTCTTTAAAAATCCGAAACGCGATTTTCCTATTTTATTTAAAGTATATCCTTTTCACATATAATTACATCAAGATACCAACTATAAATTCAAATCTGACATGGCCTCCAGAAGCAACAGAATAAAAAACTTACTAAATGACCGCGAAATCATTACTCTCCTGTTTTTGGACTGATGTTTAATATTAATAGTAGACAACCATTTCGTTGCAAATAAGCCCGTGACAATTGGCCAGTAACAGCTATCGTATAAGGCCTGATAGATCTTGTATCTATCGCTAATTGCTCGGCATCATTATGATCTGATCTTACCACACTGTGTCCAATGTCAATGTTGCACAATCGTGGTGCCATTCATCTGTAATTTTGGAGGTTAATGAACCTCTCCGTGATTGGCGAATGGGTGTTATTATACGGCTATAAAGAGTTTATTGAATTCCATGAAATAGGGGTATTTGAGTATTGTTTAGAAAATGCGGGTTGTTATATATTTGGTTAACGGTAGAGTGCTATCGTCAACGGTGTCCTGAAATCCCAATTCATACTGGTATTACTGCCGTTTTAACATCAGTGTTGTCGAGTTCCACCTTTCTTTCAAAAAACTTTTTTAAAAAGCTTTCATTTAAACGTTCTAAAAAGAAGAAATTAAAATATTCCTTTCAAATTTTAATCATGAATATAAGATCATAAAAGCAAGTTTTTTCAAAAGGTGCACGCCGCCTATGATGAAAAAGGCAAAACAGGCAAAAAGGCAGAATTTATGGCAAAAATTTGTTTTACTACTATTATTAGTCTTCAAGTCTTTTTTTAGGGTTTCGTATCTGAAGAATAAAAATGACATGTAGTAGACAGTGATATGTAGGGAACCCCCGTGCGCGATTCCGATTCGCACTAGACTAGTTTTTTAAATAACTTTAATGAACACTTAACATTAATAAAAAAAAATCTTATTCTACTACACCTATATAAAGAAAAAAATATTTTCTTTTTAGAGATAAATTTAAATTACTCTTACTACATAGTAAGTTTGTATATACCTACTTACTAAATGAAAACATTAAATTAGGCGTGCCTACAATTCCTACACGTAGACGAAACCGCATTAGAAACTATGTCAAGTTGGCATAAACACGGGTCAGAGTGTGAATCAGTTGTGAGTGCGTGATTCAGTATTCGGGAAAACGCCTGAAGTCTGTCTGTAGATCTCATGAGTCATGGGGTTATATTACATTCATAATATTGAGAGTTTTCAGATATGTTGTCACAATTTGATGGTATATGGCTATTTAAGCATTTGTATGTATTGATATGGTTGTCGTAACATATACAAGATTGAAATAAGTTTGCTTACTTAGATCAATTTGTGTCATTTTTAAAAGCTTTTATTTAACTTGCATTGTATGGTTTGTAAGTATGTATGTTCGGGTGGAAACTTAGAATTCAATTTTGAAGTAGATATCTTCACCCGATTAAGCTGAAATGTAATTGTATACACGTTTAGTTTGGTTGACAATTGATGATAAAATACATGACATCATTCTAAATCCAATATGATGGACCAACCAAGATGGCGGATAGTTGTTTCGAAAGCACTTATACCAATATGGGTATCAAATGAAAGGGCTCGTTGAGAGCAACTTGAAAAATAATAAAAGCGTTTTCTAAAATTTTTTTTGCTTTTAATTAATTAATTATTTAAAAATTCTTTTTTATAAACCTAACCTTATCCTCTAAGATAAGTGCGCCAGTTTTTACACAGAGAACTGCCGTTCGATCTCTGCAACCCAGAAGGGAAACAAGACCCGATCTTAAATTAAGTCGAATTAGAATACATGATAATTTATAAAAGTATCAGTTGACTAAAAATATAAAAAATACAGATAAACAGATAGTAAGATTGTAATGTGATGCGAAAGTTTGTGAAAATGTTCAAATATTATAATTTTTTCTTCCTAATTAGTTAATTACTTAATTAATTTTAATATCTTATATTAATTTAGTGTTATTTGCCTCCCGCTGTGGGTCTTAATTATCTGTGAGAACTGCGACACGGTATCCGCGTCATAGGCTTTGCCCAATGTAGAGATTTTTTGTTGCTGATGAGATAGATTAATAGTCTTACTGCAAATAATAATTAATACATAAGCAGATACATAATTGTTTATATCAAATAATACGAACGATGTAAAACGAAACCAAATGTCTAAAATGCCTTTAATTTTATTGTCACCAGCTCTCTATCTACATATTTCCCTAATTGTATTTCTGTTTTGTTTTGCTGAGCTTAAAATATACTATACTAGCAACCCACCCCGGCTTCGCACGGGTATACTATACATATTATATGCATAAAAACCTTCCTCTTGAATCACTCTACATATTAAAAAAACCGCATCAAAATCCGTTGCTTAGTTTTAAAGATTTAAGCATACATAGGGACAGACAAAAAAAGTGACTT
>DVZL01000414.1:0-23605 GCA_018236625.1 Lasaia peninsularis
AAGTCCAGAATCCAGCAATGCCACCACTTGGGCGGCTTCTGCGGGCGAAGTATCCATATGTTTTAGAAAAAAAAGTTTTTTCAGACGTCCCAAAGTCACAGTAAATGAAATAAGAAGCAAAAAGTTTGATGACAAGCGCTAATTTTTAGTTTTTAAACATGAGACGTACTCCAACCCTAAATACACATTTGTCTCAAAACATTGATTAATTTCATTTATAGGATAAACAAATGAAATTCTAATTACGAATCTTGAATTTTTTTCTTCTAACTGTAATAACCAAACTGCCAGCTACACAATTATGTTTATTTTTTCCTGGAATAAATTCCCTTTTGTAAAATATTAGGACAAAAACAATAAAAAAGAAAGTGTTTCGATTTTTTTGATGAGAAAAAAATAAATATATTAGTCAAAAAATTTAATGTTTGGAAAATAAGGAATCTAAAAAATCGTAAATGGCTTTTAAGATTCCTAGAAAATTCAAAATCAACAGTATTTCTTTATTCCACCATTAGATTTTTCTAAATCGGTTCAGACATCAGACATATATTGCGTAATTGAATACCTAACTAAAGTTGTTAAAACCGTTTCTCAAATTCGTTTCCTTTTTTGTTATCTTTCCCATTTGAAAGCCCCGTGGGTTTGTACCCCACAAGCTTACAAGCCTTACGCCACCGACCAACCGCAAGGCTCAGGTTCGATTACCGACGAGGTATTTGTGTGATGAAAATATGTCTGTATTTCCGGGTCTAGGCTTTGGGTCTTCGTTAAATTTAGTATGGTATCTATTTAAGTATTTCTGTGTATATTATAGTTAACAATGTTTTCAAAGATTTTTTGTAGTAAGTTAACTACTTAAGTTAGTTAGAAAAAATTCAATTATTTATCTTCGTTAGAGAACATAAATTTCTTTGAATAAACAAATCTGCTTATTTTAATAAGAGGTAGAAAAATAATAGTCTCATGTGCTAATAAAATACTTATTTTATTAAATAAATCTGACAACGTTTATATCTCATATACAGTAATCAACATAATTGGGCAATACATACGAATACGAGCAAAAATATATATATTTTAACATTTACATATTAATTTTTACCATTGGTAAAATTTTCATTGTTTTTGATTGTTACTACATAATCTGTAATACATTATTATAGGTTATATATTAAAAATAAAAATTGGAACAGTGAAGAGATCATTTTTTAAACTAAACGTTCGTTGCTTATAGACCTAAGTTTATGTAAGATCCTTCAGGAACATTCAGACAAATATTTTTAAAAGATTCCTTGTTTGTCAGAGCTTGTTTTCATAGAGCTTCTATGAAGTTTGGGATTGCAGCTCTGAAAATTGCAATTACCTTTTTTAGAATTAAAAAGTGTAACTTTGTTGTAGTTTTATATTATCCCCGAAGTGGTAGGCAGAGGTGTGCTAGTATATCTACGACTCGTAAGTCCAGTAGATATAATAGAACACCCACGATTAGCCAAGATACTAGGACCCATGATGTGATAGGTGGTTAACTGTTCCAACCTTTGAAACCAATTATTTACCTACATTGTTTCTTCTTGATAATTGCTAAAGCGACAGAGATCCAAACTTCATAGTAACCAGACACCAAAGAAATTATTTTTTTCCATTATCAAATTCAATGCATTGATTGTATAATTATCTAGTTAATGTGGTATTTACGGTACACAAAAAGTCAATATGATCCCCAAATTATTTTTACAAATAAATACTATATGTATACATTTGTAACAAATACTTCAAAAAAGAAATATTTATTTCATATATTGATTTCAAATTAGTGCAAAGAATTCCACTTTATTTAAGATAATTCAAAATATTAATGCTCGTATTTGCACAGATCCTCAATTTAGATGAAAATAATTTTGAGTTTTTTTTCAATGTCTTGAACGAATATAGTTATTTTTCCTTTAAATAATTTCAACTTCATAGTTGAACTTTTTGTATGTCATTTGTTCGATTTCTTCAATTGCGTCACTCAAAAGCCTTACATTCATCAATTTTGAGGATGTGCGTATCAACTATAAATATATTTAATAACATTAACATAACTCTAGCCCCGCCGCCATTAAATAAATAATACCTTCGACTATATCTAAAATATCTAACGATTAATCGTTGTCTATACGGGCAGCCTCTGTTGTATTTACATTTAAAATATCTGCCTTGTTCAATATTTCCACAACAGTCTAAACTTAATTAAAGTACTCAGCCAGAAAACGCGTTTGTATTTTTAAAACGCGTCCTAAAAACTATTTCTCTAGCTGTCAAATTTCGTGTCAATTTCATGAATAGCCATTTCAATAAATTGTGATGATAAAACATTTGTAATACTACCAATTCTTACTAAATTGTAGGTCATTTCAAACATAACTGGTTTATATTTGGAGATTTAAATAACAACGAGATTACAAAACTAATTAAGTCTTCGTATACATCAGATGTATGACCGGAGGCCTACGTCCACTTTATTGACACAATTTTTATAATTGTATTATTAAACTTGTCCAATGTACTAATAGAAACATGCATTTTAATGCCCAAATAACGAAAATTTTATATGCAATTGCAATCTAACGTTAAACACATGGTGTTATGTAATCTCATGATTGTGTCAAATAATTTGAAGACTTAAGCGTTTAGTTTGAATATAATTGAAAGGCGTTTATCGTAGTTTAATCATGAGAATTACGACTGTTTCAGTCAAATGATTGAGCTATATTTTTGGTAAAATTGTAAGCTCTTTCACAATAATTGGATACTTTTAAATGGCAATCATTTATGGTTATCCAAAAAAGAGCTTCAACGATTTAAGTAAACATACATAGTTATTTCTAATGTTATAATCTCGGGATTCTCAAACTATTACCTATTTTACTGCCCAGTTTCAAATCATTGGTAGTGGTAGCTTGAACATTAATTGTAGAGCGATTGTGACGCATATGGGATTTGACCAAATCGGAATTAACTAATGCTGCCATTAAACTTAATTCACCAGCTAAAACAGTAGCACAAATAAGAGAGGCGAGCCTTGCTGAGTTTTCAGCTGGCCTAGCAGCAGCACCTTTGACACCTAAGATCTCTAAACACGCAGATTGTCCTGTTAATACTGTACCCCCTCCAACCGTACCAACTTCTAATGAAGGCATCGTACATGTAATGTACAAATCATCGTTATTTTCCCCACAGACTTCCATACTAGTGGAGCAGTTACTACTAGTTACATTCTGAGCAGGGTCTTGACCTGTGGCAATAAAAACAGCTGTAACCATATTAGCCGCGTGAGCATTATTTCCACCAATGGATCCAGCCAATGCAGATCCAGATAGGTTTTTGATTTTATTACATCTAGCCATTGTTTTTGCGTCAGTTTTAAGATTATCCCTTAAACTTTCAGCTGAAATGGTGGTCTCACATACAACTCTTTTACCTCTTCCTTTGACCCAGTTTATTGATGCTGCTTTTTTATCTGAGCAGTAATTTCCTGACAGACTGATTACTTCCATATCAGGGAAATGAATTTTTAAAAGCTTCAAAGCATTTTCAGCACCTTTAGATACCATATTCATACCCATCGCATCACCTGTTGTAGCTCTAAATCTTAAATATAATGTAGCTCCATCAACACCTACGTGGACTTCTTGAAGACGTGCAAATCTAGATGTAGCATCAAAAGCTTCTTTAATCAATGCGTAATTATCTTTATCATCAAGCCATTGGCGACATTCATGTGCGCGCACTACATTTGGTAACTTAACAGCTGGTGCTCTAGTCATACCAATATCCTCAACTACACTAGTGATTCCTCTAGAACCTATAGCTTTTGCACCTCTGTTGGTTGAAGCAACTAAAGCACCTTCTGTTGTTGCCATTGGAATCATGTAAGGTTCACCATCAACAACTAAAGGACCAGCGTATCCAACTGGTATACCAATATATCCAATCACATTCTCACAGCAGGCATTCAACACTTTGCTATAGTCATAATTCAAGTAAGGCAGTTGTCTGACTGCCTCTTCCGTTTTGAATTTCTTTGATATGATTCTTCGGCGTAATCTTACACCACGCAATGGATCGGCTACAACTGTTTCTAATCTGTGCAATGGAATATGTGACTGTTCTACGAGCATAGCTACTTCATCATCACTGAGAGAAGTGCATACACCTTCAGAACGATAGATCTCTAAGCATTCAGCCATGGGCCTTTTCTTAGAATTTAATAAAGCAATGGAAGAACTCGGTGATATTGATGGCCAGTTCGGTTCACCTACATATTTCGAGAGGTCTTCTGTCTGAGTGAAAATATCTGTTTTTTCTTCTTCGCTTCCAATCGAGAACGTTGCTTTAGGTTCGATGTTATTTTTGACGACTTCTTTTACGGTTAAATCATTCATGTCTATAACCCAATTCCGCTGTTCCTCAAAGAAAACAAATTTAATAATCAAGGCACAGAGTAGTGTAGCGATCACAATATAGTCAGAACTCACTGAAAACCATCTAATGTAGGAACGGAATAGAACGTTTTCTTCAGAAGTTGTCTTAAAACTATCATTAAAGCTTCCTACCATCATACCACTTTCTCGAGCCCATGGCCACCTGCTCGTCAAATGAACACAAAGAAGCCCAGCTGCCATAATCATTTTAACTCTTTGAACAACTGGGTTTGGCTTCAAATCTGCCTCAGAAAACGGTCCATCTGGTGCAATCTCTTTCCTTCCAGAAGCGAAGTCTGCAACCAGCGATAAACAAGCAGGATAAAAAGTAACGAACACAAGATAATCAACCAGTAAGGCCAAACAAGCAAATGTGCACATGTGTTCAAGTCTTGGCACACCAGACAGACCGCCAACGCCGACAAGTAAAACCGCTAGAAGCGTATCTAGCGTTGCTGTCGGTCCCAATAAGGAAAGCGCTTTACCAACTCTTTTATCTTGATCTTTTCCGGCACTCCAACCAGCTTTTGCCATTCTTGCTCCACGCGCAACATCAGCAACAAGTAAAAATAAAAACGGGGCATCTTTGATGCTAGCTAATTCACTCCAAAACAAACTAGCAAGGGCAGATGTGAATATGAAACTGGCAAATGTGGAAAACACACCGGCAATTATTAGAAGATACTTGGAGGCTATCTTCTGAAGGTTGGACACTTGATAGTATGCGTAGAGTAAGGCTGCACATCGTACGAATGTCATGATTACTGCATCTGCAGCTTGGTATTCGGCTTCTAAGCCAGGGCAAACTCTCGCCCAACCTGCGCATCGTTCAGATCCGCTTCCAACTCCATTTCTTTCGACACTCGCGGCACAAGCCAAGAGTGCTAACGTAGCGACAATAACTTCCCACTGATGCCTCGCGCAAAACTCTCCGTGTGCTCCCCAGACCTTCATTGCGTCTTTTTTCTCAAAAGCTGAGAATGGTACCTGTGGACAAAGGAAATTTTTGTTAAATTAATTGTTTCAACAATGTCGTCAGTCTTTTCCTTTTTTTACAACGGACTCGAATTAGAGATTGATAGCATGTCTATCAACCTCCAACTTGGAATTATCTACTAATTTGGATCAATGGAGTAAATAATCCAACGATATAAATCGCTATTGCAGTCTGTTAGTTAGCGTTGTAGGCCCGGACAGGAGTCCAACAAAGCCCGGATAGGGACCACTGTCTCATATATTTCTGTCGCCTTAACATCAGAGCTAGCTTTTTCCGTGTTCTAGGTTTCGTTTCTTCTGTAACATTTATTTAAGCATCAAGCATAATCTTTGCTAAGATAAATAATTCGTTATTTGTTTCTTTTGTTTTGCAAATTTGATTTTGACTGACTTCACCGTCTTTTATATATTAATAAATCTATTAATATTTTTAAGGCATCTATATTAATAAAAATAAAATTTTAAGGTCTGATTGTAACCTTCACGCCTATTATCCCGAAGGGAAGTTAAGGGGAAAGGGATAGTATATCCACGACTCGTAATTCCAGTAGATATACTAGAATACTCACGATTAGCCAAGTTATTAGGGCCCATAATGTGATAGGTGGCAAGCCTATCGCCACGTCGGGCACATTCCATCCCGGGCATTACTTAGAATAATCTGAAAAATATTTAAGAAAATTTGCCAGACCTGGGAATTGAACCCAGGACCCTACGCGGCTAACGTTCCTAACAGACGAAAGCCGTAACGTTATACCACTTAATCTTATTTAGGCGATATTTAACGTTTAAAACAGTGATGGAACTTTAACTGAAAGAATATACAAGTTTTAAATTCACGCTAAAAAATATACACAGAAAAACGAACAAATATGTTTTATAAATATCTGACAAATACATCTTTCACATAAATCTGTACACTTTCGTGAACCGAACCCGAACCTCGTAAATTGTTAGCGGAGTCGGGCGTTCGCTAACTTCTTCGAAAATAATACATTCACTGTTACGAATAAGCAATATCTAAGTACTCCGATAACCAATAACATAATAATTACTGTACTTTCATGTTTATATTTTGCAATATGAGCATTAAATAAAAGTTCGTAAGGGTTTAGTTGACTCATCTGTTGGTTATTTTATAAAAAAAATTGAAAAATAAACTGTGTAAAAATTGCACTGTTATTTTTAGTAGTCAATAAAAATATATAACAAGTCTACATTTATTACTACGTATAAGTTAATTCAATTGTCAAATAGAATATAAAGTCATACTAACGTATAGAAGAAAACATAATATCCGTTTTTCGATATTAAAGAAGTGCTTTGACAATTTTGTCACCGACGGCAACATTTTGTTATACGTGTACTCTCACCAAGCCACTGTACATGACTAAATTATCATCATTGCTGACTACAATAACTTAGGATTACGTATTTAGTGTTTTTTTGCTTGTCCATAATCATAAAATTACATAAGACGTTAATGAGAGAAGAATAATAATTAACAATATAAACAGTTTGAAAAAATGTAGTAATTATTTCTGCATTAAAGTCACAAGATAAAACTATTACTTGAGAGTTTTATTCCCTTTGATAATATTCTAACGAGGAAGGTCATTATTTTACGATGCATCTGCTAGATTTATTCTAAAAGAAATCAAGCTTTCATCGGTCGTAGATCGTTATTAAATAACATAATATTTATAACAAACGAAATATCTATGCAATTAAAAAATGTATTAAACTATAATGTATTAACTATTACAAGGATCACTTTAGGTCCAATTCTGTTCATCGTTTATACTATTGATTATTTATCTATCGTATATAAACGTATTCGAAAATAACATTAAATATTATACTCTGTTTATCAGTCCTGTGAATTAAGGCCCTACAATGATGTAATGTTTAAGGTTAAAGGTTTGCAGTAATAGAAAATGCTATGTCATTGTAATTGGAATAGTGCATTTAAATAGTATTGTTAATCAAAATCACATTAGAATATGATTATTCACATAATGTACGAAATGAGCTTGCTGATGTATCTTTAGAAATTGCATCGCGTACTTGTGACTCAGTTGAAGGTAATATATTGAATTATAATTCTATGGTATTCATACGTACATATCAATGATGTCCGTAAGCATATTCCCGAATTTTAAGACAGCCTGATGCTTATTCTATAGCTTTGGTAATAATGGTATGTTTAGTATTTAGATAAAGGCTTACTACGCTTATAGACTAAAAAGAAAACTATCAAACTAGCTGTAGGCTGCAGAATCGGTCGTGTTTTAAATTTTTTGGCTTTCTCGCGAAAATAAGTAAAGAGAGATTAGTCGTCAGTCAGACTAGGTGACAGGGTATATGATTCGCTTGGGACTAATATTACCACTTCGGCTAACATTACCACTTGCACCATCGCTCGTGAGTGTCAAATCATGGTTAGGAACTTAAAATTGGATTATTTAAGTAAAAGCTTAAGATCTCAGCCCCAGGTTGGCAACGCACTACTTAAATCTTTGATAGAAATAATAAGTAACGCGTATATCCGGAAATCCGTTTGCTTGAAAGTTAAAAGTCTTTTATTCAACAATGAAATGAGGTTTACACTCGTAACTACAGCTATGTATATAATATATTTCTATTGTATTATAATATATAATTGTCAAGTTATATATAGTCATAAAATATGTCGTAAGATTTGGAATATAAAAGAAATCATGTCGGAATGACGTAGGATATGAAAATGAATCCAAAATAAACGTAGTAAAGTTGCTAAAAAACTACTTTTTTATTATCATGTTGTCTTTTCCAACTTAAGTTTCTGTCCATGAGGGAGGAGGAGGAAAAATGTTTTTGTTCCTTGTATCTGCTGTTGTTTTTATGATCCTATGAGGTTTTAGTTTAATTGCTTTCCAACCTTCTTCTTCTTTCTTTTTTTTACGGTAACGGTACGGCTGTCGCCTGTTAAGACGTTAGCCGCGTGTCTCGGGTTCAATTCTCAGATTGAGCAACTTTTCTTAATGTTTTTCAAATTATTCTGAGTAAGCATTACATTGCCATGGATTGGAATGTGCCCGAAATGGTGATAGGCTTGCCACCTATCACATCAGGGCTCTAGTAACTTGACTAATGGGTTATATCTACTGGACTTACGAGTCGTACATATACTAGCACACCTCTGTCCCTACCAATTCAGGGATAGGCGTGAAGGTACTTTTTTTGCTTTCCAACCGTATTATAAGAGGCGCCCAGTGCTGGCCAATTTCGTGTTCCTATCTGGAAGGTGAGGCAGCCGGTAAACTACTTGCAATGTGCTGATTAAACACACCTGTTATAGATTAGCAACACACCATGAGCATAGCACTACAAGTAAAATAAATTAAAAATAAATATCGTCACGCCATGTCCCCGAAAGGGTAAGCAGAGGTACATATTATGCACCCTTGTTTAAAATATCTTAGCTGCATGTGTACTTGAAAAAAAATCATTATCTGTTTAAAACAAATGCTGAAATGTTAGGGATTTCACATTTTTTAAATAGTGAGAAACTGCTGTATGTGCCTCATCAAAACTTAAGATTTATAGAAATAATGTATATTGCGTGTCTATTGATATGTATAAACATATTCCTGATAATCTTAAATCACTTTCGCTAAAAGATTTCGTAAGAAGGTATTTGAATTACTGTTAGAGAAAACTTTTTATAGCATAAATGATTATTTTGAAGATAATTTTAAGAAATAAATATGTCTAATTAATATTGATATACTTTAAATTTGATTAATGAAGACACGTCTTGGTTGCCGAGGAGTTTGTTTCGCTGTTTCTTCTTCTGTCGGCTAGGTTTAGAAACGGTAGTTGCCTTGCCTCGGAGATCGAACCCGGAACCTCCACTCGATCACAGAGGTGATTAAATAGCGTGCAACAATTAGTATTAAAACAATCAAAAACCAACCACGGCCGGATATCTAGTAATATTCATATCTACATAGAAACCATGTTTGTCTGTCGCCCATTATAAAATTTACAGAGTGTGAAGTTACATAAAGATAAAGCCACACTGACTTTATTGTGCGATTACGGATTCGTAGCTACTAGAGGACATTCGCTTCTGTGATCGAGTTCAGTATATCAGATATCTGACTATGATGCACGAGGTCCCGAGTTTTTTTTCCCAGGTAATGCAACATGTTCTTTTGAATATTTTCAGTTTATCTAAAAAACATAAAGCTGCCTGAGATAGGATTTTAGCCCGATATGGCGACAGACTTGCCACTTGTCACAACATGGGACCTAATGTCGTCGTCTAAAAGTGGGTGCGTACATCTGCCTATCTCTTCGGGGATATGGGCGTGAAGATATATATTATATATATATAAACTTAGATTTATTTATATAATTGATAGCGCACTGTATTTACAGTTTTTATAGTATAGCGTTAAAGTGAATCCACCAGTCATACAATAATATACAATTTTATTTATTTTTACTTTTATTTTACATTAGCACTTGCGATTGCGCTTTATAAAAATTATATTGAATAGTCCAATAGTGTTGGAGATATAATATGTTTACGTTCAGAGCATCTTTGCACAATACGTCGTTGTTTTTTATCATAAAGTTGCCTGGAAGAGATCGCTGGCTTAGCAATAAGGCCGCCTTTGTGCGTCATTTCCCTAATCTCTAGGTTTTTTTTGAAGCACAATACTTATTCTATTCTATTCACAGACCGGTGTGTCCCAAGCTTAATCACAACGATCCCAATGGTCAGAACATTGTGCAACCGACAGAAATGTTAACTCCATGTTAAAATATTTGCGTTTCGTAAACTTTTGTCGTCCACCTTGACCATATATTTGAGTAAGGCCACACGTTATGCTAATTGTAGATCGGTTTCGCGATTCTACAGGATGCTTCTTTCGGTCAAAATAGGGTGATGTTAAAAAGAAGGTATAAAAATGAGAAAGGGCATGCTCCGATGGTTCAGTCATGTGAAAAGAATGAAAGGTGACAGATTGACAAGGCAGATATATCTACCTAATACCTATCCTATCTAACTACAGTCAATGTGGCTGTAGGTACGAGGGATAACTAGGTTAACATTTCCGAAGGTGGTGTCAAGATTCTTTATAACCGGCGTATTTGTATGAAAAGTGTAATAATGTATGTAGGATTCGTTACAATATAATTCTCTACCTACCCCGCCAGGGACCTGGTGTGAAGATATAAAGACAATATATTTTTATTTTTATTCTCTTATTGCAAACAATGGCTTTATTTTAATACGTCATAAGTTATGTAAACACGAGACATGCAGAAACGCATTGTGTGAATAAAAATACACAATTAGAGATGTAGTATAATTCAATATCGATAAACCGATATCGGTGTTTAAAAAATTTGCCGAATACTTTAAAACTATGGAATCAAGCTAAGGTATGTCGACAATGCGGTGTGGGGTACGTGTCACTGATATTTTTAAATGTATTGGAGGATTATAAAGATGTTAAAGGTGCCCTTCCAATTTGAGATTGTGAAGAGGATTTCACTGACTCCAAACTACCACATTAACAAGCGCTCGCGTCATCTCGATACGAATGGTTAAAGTCGAAGTCTTAGGCAAAGGTGATACACCCACTATTAGCCCACATTAGGCCCCATGAAGTGACAGACTGCAAATCCATCGCTAAGTCAGGCACAAATTCAATTTCAACCAACGTCTTGTTTTTCAGATAAACTTCTTGCGACTACGTTCAAAAAAAGAGGCGAAAAAATTTACATAATCACAAAATAATTAATTTGAAAAGACAATGAAATAACCAATTGATACATCCACTTCAACAAGATTGCTAATTTTAAATTAATAAATAATAATATAACTTAAATATATTATATGTATACAATTTAATGAAATAAGTAATTTAATTACTTAGAATTTGAGAAATTTACATCCCCTAGAACTCCCTCCAGATTAGAATATAGTGAAAAATATTTTATTTCGCATAGACCCTACAAGCGTTAGTTGTGACGCCACCGGATCGGCACCATCTAGCGGAGTTCTATCCATCAAGAGCTTTAAACCACAATATTTACACAAATGTTGATTAGCTCTGCCTGTAATTTTTAAAATTTTTGATTACTAGAATATTTTCTAAGCGTATTGACCAAACTTAGATGCAAGGATGACAGTAATAAAAAAATCTGCAAAAGGACGCAATCACGAAGGGCACCTTACCTTATCTATTAACTACAAAACGGCAAAAAAAAAACGCGCGGTTTAAATATGTTAGTAATATATAATTGGTATATAGCTTGGTCGGTTTATATTTAAGCATCATCATTTGTTTACATGAATAAAACTAAATTATAAATATTCAATTTAAGTATGCATAGCGCTATCTATAGGTTGTCGAAAAACAAGTTTGAAAAACATTACATTTCACATATATACGACTTCATTTTAGTTGTTTATTTTGAAGTGAATATGTAACTAGATATTCTTAAGATATATCGAACAACTGCTCGTTGTCTTATCTGCGATCTAAATACGGACAGCGACATCTATTAGTCGGATCGGGTCGTTTGTTGGTTAATTTATTTTGTATTTTAGTATTTGTTGTCAAAGCGACAACAGAAGCACGTCTTAATATGTGAAAATGTCACCTGTCTAGCTATCACGGTTTATGAGATACAGTCTTAATAATAAGGTTCCGTTCTGACACTTTACCTCTGGGTACGGAACCTTCAAAACGATTATGTTTATTTATATGTACAATAAGAAATAATAATGTTAATTGTGAATACAACATCTCTTGGAGATGAAATTCAAAAGGCATGACTATTTATAATTCGCTTCGTTGATTAATTATTTTTGGGTGTTTTAAACGTGGCTCAACACGCTGATGGTTGACGTGTTGGGCCTCGTAAACTTAATTGTTTGTTAGATTTTTCCAATTATTTCATATTCTAACGTTTCAGATAAAACAGTTCGTCGTAATTATATTTTTATTGAAAAATATACATTAACGTAGATATTGTTTTGTATATTTTTTAATCATACGCAGTAAAACTGCAAAAAAACTTTTAAGTCCACTGTCGTGACGTCTTGGTAAACGATATACCAAACACGCTCGCCGTAAGGGAGCCTGTTTTAAATATTTATTTTATTCTATTTTTATCTAGACATGTTATAATAGCGGGGAGGAAAATAAATTATCTGCCCTAAAAACTGCTAGACGTTGTTATTTTGACGATGAGACTATTGGTGCTTGCATTTGGATGCGTTGAATATCAAAATAATAGTATTTGATAGAGACGAAACCAGAACGGATGTAAGTTATGGTTGATGATGTAGTGTTGGAACAAGTGAATGAAATTGTATATCTTGGTAGTGCTTTTAATAGAGACGGAAGGTACACCCCAGACGTTGAAAGGAGAGTAAGTGCTGGTAATAAAGTGAATGGAACGTTAGGTAAACTATTTCAAAGCGCAATGCCAAGTTATAAAGCTCGACTCTCTTTGTACAACTGTTTATCCCAAATTTACTTTTCGGAAGTAAGAGTTGAGCCTGTCTGAAGCAGCTTGAAAGTAGGATAAATGCGGTCGAAATGCGTGCGTTGCGTAATATTTTTGAGTAACGCTCGCGAACTGCATTCGTAAGTGTGATTAGAGAAAGGATGAGATTGAAAGAAAGTGTCGGTGTAAAAATGAGAAAGGGCATGCACCGATAGTTCATGACCGAACCATTTCGATCATGTGGAAAGAATGAAAGACGAAAGATTGACAAAACATATATTAAATGCGTATGCGTATATATTATTTTCCACGACTAAATTGCTCGCGTATTATCCGAGAGTGGTGTCAAGAGTCGCCACAACCGGCATACATTCATGAAGAGAATGATGTATGTGGAGGAAGAAGCTAGGCAGGTATGTAAGGATCGTGACATTTGGCACTCAATACTGCTTGTTACTTATCGATATTGAAAGTCTATATCGATATTATCGATTACATGATTATTACAACCCTAAAAACAATAAAATACGATATGCGAATGAAAACAATAAAATTATGGTAATTAGATCTACATCTTGAATAAAAAATAATATACCTACATATATAAATAGAATATTGTACGAGAATAATAGAATATCACGTAATGTTATAGTTTTTATAAAGCAACGACAGTGAACACATGCACACTTTTAGGCTAGGATGCCTAGGAGGATTAAATGGATCCTAAAAAATCAAAAGTATTTTTTTAATTTAAATATATTTATTTTATTCTGTTTTTAGTATTTGTTATTGTTGCGACATAATCTGTGAAAATGTCAACTTTATAGCTAACACGGTTCATGAGATACAGCCTGGTGACAGACAGAAGGACAGATAGACGGGCTGACAGCGGAATCTTAGTAATTGGGTTCCATTTTAACCCTTTCGGTAACCTTTTAACCTTAAAAACTACTGAGTCTTAGTAATAGGATCCCGTTTTACCCTTTGTGTATGGAACCCTAAAATGAAGAAAATTTGGTTCTATTTCTTAAGATCGCTAACCGCAAGTAGGTACTTTGTTAGTTGTTCTTTTAATAAATAAGTTGTTATACTTGTATAATATTGTTCTGTGACATCATGGGCCCTAATATCTTCGGCTAATCGTGGTTGCATAATATGTACTACCACTTGCTTTGCCGTTTCTTCTCCAGACAGGCTAGGTTTGTAAACGGTGGTATTTTATGGTAGACAGGGCTAAAATAAGTTGAGTGTAAAATAATGTTTAAAAATATTAAGATTATTGGTATATAATATAAAGTATATATAGTATAATAAATAAATACAAATTTGGTAGAATAGGTATGTTGGTATAATTAAAAACTTATGTTTTGTAATAACTTTTAACACACATATTCGGCAAATAAATAATTTTCATTTCATTTCACTGCATACCACCGTGGTGATATGGGCGTGACGATCTTTATTTAAGTTATTATAATTACCGCGAAATGAATAAGAAACGATTCCGAATACCGTATGACGTGATATTATTTTTGTCTATTACTGCAAACAAACGGGCCTGAATCAAAGATAAAAATATACTTATTTACATTACCTTCCTTTAAAAATGGTTCTTGTGAAGAGTTTTGTAATGGGTTTGTTGCCACTTTTTCTTAAGAAAAATATTCACTCGTTTTTGTCCTAACTTTGTTCTTAAAAATCAATATAACTTTCATTTTAAAATTCTCTTCTTGACGTGAACAACCAAAAGCGTGGTCAACCACTATCAAAATATTATCCGTGCCGAGACGACAGAAATCCATACAATTCCCTCCAAACACAACTTTCCCCTTCTTCTTTTTTTAGCTTGAGCGTGAGCAATTGCCATTAGTCGAATTTGTAAAGTAGAATTCAAATTATACAAAACAGCCATACGTCGTCATAGTCAATAGTCAGACATGTCAGGGTCTTTGATAAAGCGGTGGCATCCTGACCTAAGTTCGTAGAGTAAGATTTAGCGATATTTAGAAGATACACTAATTTCTTTGACAATACTTCATTTTTGCACTTTAAATGAAGCAAATTATACAAACATTTAGTAATTTTATTACTCAATATAAACTCTAAATTTAATAATTATTATTATAATAAAAAAATAACGTCCATTTTTAGGTGAGGCGGTATGGACTGAGTTCCTTGGATCGTAAATGTACTTAAAATAGTTGTGCCCGCAACTTTGTCCGCTTTTTCATTTAATTAATTTAATTTCATACATATCCAAAATAAAAATCTAAAATAAAAGTAGCCAAAGCCGTACCTTGACGTATCAAGACAGCTTACGTATTAGCTGTCTGCCAGTGAAAGTCAGCGATTAGCGCCCCCGCTAATCGCTACGGGGATTAGTAGATTACGGGGAGAAGGGGGTAGTAAAAAGCGGTAATTTTAATATTACATACAGACACACCAATTGTTTATTTGTATAGAAGTTTACGGAACCACCACGTGCGAGTTAGGCTCACGTTTGACCGGGTTTCATCGATCTCAATTAGCTTTCTGCTCAGTTTGGTTTTCTAATAATAACTATGACAATTGTCTATACGTTGCCGGGATTTTCCAAGGTCAAAGTAACTCACAATAGACTCCTATTTGGCATGTAGATACTATATGCTTGAATATGTGTGTCTTTGTTACTATTTCACGCGAAAACTATTATATAACTTACAGGAATATACAACAGTATATATAACAGTGGTCGTTTATGGTATACAGGGTTAAAATAAGTCGGGTGTAGATTAATTTATATAAATAACAAGATAATTAGTAGGTAGGTATATAATATATAGTTTTATAGTTAATAATTATATATATAATAAATATAAATTGTGTTAAAATATTTGAACACCACATTGTGGTAGAAAATGTTGCTATAATAATTAAAAACACACATATTCGTCAAATAAATAATTTTCATTTTTTTTTCAACACATAGGCTACTTTTTAACTGGCTACAATCTTCACGGGCAAAGTTCACCATAAAAGAGAATAAGATTTTACGCGACAAATATTATAATTTGGTAAACCTCTATAAGCTATCCATGTTATAAAAGTAATTAACGCAGGTAAGTTTCGGGCGGAAAACTGGTAATAATACCATATTTGCAATGTTCTAAAAACGTATATTCCGTTGTCAGTTCAAAATTCTGAAGAATATTATCTTAGTAAAAATGGTGACGCTATTCAACACAAAATAACCGATTTCAAGTTCAGTATTACGTCGTCTAAGTAAACAAAAATACGCATTATTTTGTACTAGCTATGCCAGCGACCTCGTCTGTGTTTGATTTTAATTAAATAAAAGTAGCTTAAGTCACTCCTATCTGGCAGAGAAAGTCCCGTCGAGATCGGGCTAGCCGTTCCAGAGTTTAGCCGGTACAGACAGAAAGAAAGACAATAATTCTAAAAAAACCGTCAAGTGTGAGTCAAATTCGCGCACGAAGGGTTCCGTACCAATATCTATAAAAACAGAAAAAAATCACGTTGTTGTATGGGAGCATCCTTTATGTAATTATTTTTTTCTGTTTTTCGTATTTTTTGTTATATTACGGTTCACGAGATACAGTCTGGAGACAGACAGATGGACAGCGAAATCTCAGTAATGATTTTTTGGTATAAATGTACCGTGAATATGCATTTAGTAAAAAGAGTTTATTTTGATTTTACAAACAGACACTTCAGTTTTGATAGATTGTCTAGAAGCCAGATAACTTTAGAACCTAAAATAAATTTTAATGAAATATATCTTTCCGGTAAATTGCATATTTATTTTATTTGGTAATAAAAACCACTTATTCCTAATAAATAAAATTATATTTATGTATAATTTACTTGATTTTGGTAATAAAAATCACATTTCTTAATAAATAAAATTATATTTATGCATAATTTACTTGATTCATGAGTTACTAGCTGTCCCGGCACACTTAGTACCACCCGTTTCGTGACACTAATATTCTTTTTTATTGCTTTCGCGTGATAAGTATGTAGTTGCTTTGCGCACGTTGTTGGGGTCGAAAAAAAGCAGTTTGGCCCTTTTACAATAACAACACTATTTTGAGTAAATCTATACAAATAAATAAAATTGTGAGTGTCTGTTTATAAAATCAAAATAAACGTTTTTACTAATTGGAGTGTCTGTCTTTCTGTCTGCTTGTTCCCACTAATCTCTGAAGTGACTGAACCGGTTTTGTCATAGGCAGACAGCTGATGTATGAGGGAGGAGCTTAGGTTACTTTTATTTAGTTTAATTCAAACGTTAGTTTTAAAATCTAAGCATACGTAGGGACAAACAACGGGAAGCGATTTTTTAAGTTGATAGTAAATGTTAAAAAAACGTTAAGTTTATTATCTTTAGCACGTGTTTATGTGATACCCATATTGTAGGAACTAGGAGTGTATTACACATAACCGCCATCTTGGGTGTTCCACCATATTGGATTTGTGTGACGTCACTATATTAAATTTTTAAAAAATTAAAAGAGCGGAGTAGTGGAGAAACCTTTTTACAGATACACTTGGTGTACGCTGATCAGTACTGATCACTGATCACACAAGTCATCGTGCACTTCTAAATCACAAGGTTTATTTCTAATTTGTGAACGAAGGTGAAACCATTCAATTGCTTGTTCATTATATTATTAGCCTCAAAAGCAAGGTAAAATGCGTTGTATGTATATAACAAAAATACTCTGTGGTTTTGGTTTCAATAAACAAATGTAGTTTTCCTTGTTGATATTATTATTAGAACGTATTTAATTAGACGCTGGAGTTCCATTGTTCAGAAGACAGAGATGTTTGTGTCTGTTAAATCATCGTTTGTACTTTCTAGAACTTACACATATACATATCTTCACGCAATGTCCCTTGGTTGGTAAGCGGAGATTAATGAGTGTCAAGTGTTACGACTCTTATCGATACTTGCTTAGGTCTCTAAAATATTAAAATTATTCTGGCGTCTATTTAAGTCTTTGCTTTGCAATTTGTTCAGATTTTTTTCTACATATTCATTACTCTCATCTAACATACACGCCGGTTTCGGAGACTCCTGACACATCTTTTGGACAATACACGAGCTATTTGGTCGTGGAGTGTCAACCTAGGTCTCTCCGAGTACCAACAGCCATCAACTTTCGCATTGTATTTCTGTTTTTTCAAACTTTTATTCTTTTGACATGGCCGAAGCATGCCCTTTCCGATTTCGTAGAACTTTATCTCTACTTCTAACAAGGTGGCAAAGTTTTGTTTGTACGATCTATAATACATTAAAGACATTCGAAAAATATATTTGAGATAAGCGACATTCTACAATAAAAAAATCTGTCTCTTATCTGTTATTTATCACATAATGAAAAAAAAACAACTACTAGACCATTTTTAATTGAGTTGAATACGAATAATTCAATTTTCACAGTCATTACGATTATAGTTCAAATTGCTATACGTTTACCCGTCGCCAAAACCTCAGTGGTCTACTGTCCTTTTCCAGTTGTGAGGTTAGAGATCTTTGGCATCTTACAGATTAAGTTTCTTTAGATAGACCGTAACTTTAAGCCTTGGGAACTCGATCTAAGTGTTCTTCAAAGATCTCTCAAAAACTTGGAAGTCCACGTGAACAGGTTGATTCTTCAGAAAGTATACTATGTCACGAGGACAGACAATTGGTTCAATAAACGTGTTTTCTATTGATCTAAACAATGACTATTATTGCTATTGTTTGATGTAATTGAATATGTGCTTCCTTATGAGAGAAGAAACACGCAAAGTTTTTATAGAAATACCTGAAACATGCACATGGAGTGCAACGTTTCTATTTCAACTTGGTATCTATCATGGTTCATGAGATACAGCCTGGTGACAGACAGCTAGACAGCGGATGTCGGAGCCTCCCGGAGTCGTCATGGGTAACCCTATTATATAAACTTTATACGTACACTAGGTGGGTCTGACAATTAATTTTCCATGCCCCAGAGTGATAAGGGTAATCCACCCAAATATATTTTTAATTAAACAAAATATATAGCAAGACAACGTTTGTAGGGTTAGCTAGTACAAATTAACATATATACATTTTAATAGCTATCCTAATATCGTAAAAAAATAACCTAGATACAGAAATACATAGAAACATACATCACTAAAATGCCAATCCCAGTTGAGGCAAACCAAACCTAGATTTGTAGTTTATTAACCACATTCCGGTAAAGGTTAAACCACATGAGATTTTCCTGACATCTATACAAATAATCTACACAAATAAATAGAATACAATGGAAAATATATTTAAATGCATTGCCGAGGCCGTCCCTTTTTCCAAACAATAAAATAAAAGCAATACTTTTTACTTTCGTATTTTTAATCCATTTTGAGATTATAATTTAATTTTACATTTTTTTAACATTTATTACTTGTTTTTAGGGTTCCTAAAAGGTGAAAAACGGAACCCTATTATTAAAACTCCGCTGTCCGTCCGTCCGTCTGTCTGTCGGTCTGTCACCAGGCTATTTCTTAAGAACCGTGATAGCTAGACAGTTGAAATTTTCACAGATGATGCAATTATGTTGCCGCTGTAACAACAAATACTATAACATAATAAAATAAATATATAAAGGGTGTTCCTATACATTAAATGTGATGTTTTGCGTTTTCATAGATAATGGTATCTATTTTGAGACTACAATTCAATTGTACATTTTTTTAACATTAATAACTTGTTTTGAAGGTTCCCAAAGGGTACAAAACGGAACCCTGTAATTAAGACTCCGCCGTCCGTCTGTCTGTCAAGAACCGTGATAGCCAGACAGTTAATTTTTTTACAAATGATGTAATTTTGTTGCGGCTATGGCAACAAATACTAAAAACATAATAAAATAAATATATAAAGGGTGTTTCTATACAACAAACGTGATCTTTTGTCAAAGATGTTACGGAACCCTTTGCGCGCGAACCCGACTCGCACTTGAGGGATTTTTTATTTTTAGTCTATAAGTTTTTATAGTTTTTTTTACGACAGTTAATGTTTTTATTTATTTATTATTTCGCATAGATCATATACCATGCAAGCGGTACTTATGACACGTCTATATCATTCTAAAATTTACCACCGGATCGTAACGTGAGAATTCCCTGAGAAAATCCAGCTAAAGAAACTCGGGGGCCTGTATTTTTATTTTTAAGTAACTTCAATAAAAATAGAGTGTTTGTATTTATTAAAACTATGATTTAATAATATACTACCTATTATGTTTTTTAAGTTATGATGATTACTTTGACCACATAAACTATGATTATAACTATATGCTTTTTGATATAGGTATAAATATACTGTATATGTATACCAGATTAACATTTTTTACAAATTTTGTCTTTTGTTTTGTCTATTTGTTTCGGCTTTAGCTTAACATCCGATCACTTCTTTCGCACCAGTCAAAGTCATTCAAATCCGTCTGCTTATTTGCCCTCTATCCTCATTTTTTTATGATAATGGAAAGCAAACAAGCAGGCGGATTTCCTGATGGTAAGAAATACACGTCGCCTATAGACGCCAAAGGTGGAAATGGTGCGTTGCCTGAGGCTGGGATGGTAAGCCTCTTGCGTGAGTAAGTTTACCGGCTACACTGCCCTCAAAACCAGAACACGACAATGGCGAGAACTGTCGCTATTGTGGCAGAAATAGGTAAGGCGGTGGTTCCAATCCGGGCGAGTCATTGCAAAACTCTACGACCCACTAAAAACCGGCCAACTGTGAGTCGAACTCGCGCAGGCGGCAGGACCCCCTAAATATTTGCTTTATTCTGTTATTAGTATTTGTTGTTATAGCGGCAACAGAAATATCTGTGACATATTCAACTGGCTAGCTACCATGAATCATGACATATTACCTTACTGCTTAGGCAGACTGTGGTCTATCCAGCCCAGGCTTCCCATCGCAACAGGGACGAACCTCGCACATTCCGCGTTTTCTTTGTACCCAGTCAATATAATATGTATTCGGTCTTTTGTGATGCAGACATCCGGCGTGGTGACGCAAACCATTGTTATTCATATGGGGTACGAGATACGTATCGCGTTTGGAAACGATGGTATACTTAACACCAGTGACACCTTCCTCTAAACGTAATAAAAAATGCGTGCGCTCCGCAATGTTTGTGGAGTGACGCTCGCGGATCGCATTCGTAATAGCGAGGTCAGAGAAAGAGTGGTATTAAAAAAAGTATCAGTGCGAAAACGAGCAAGAAGTGCAGGGTTCGGTCATGTGGAAAGAATGAAAGACGACAGGATGACCTAACAGATATACAATGCGAATGTGGATGTTTGTTGGTACCCGAAGAGGCCTAGGTTCAACTTTAGGAGAACTAAAAGTGCGCCTATTTAATACACGATTTGAAAATAAAATTCGCCTCTGTGGTGGAACGTAGTTCGTGTCCGATTTGGACGCACGAAGTCCCGGGTTTAATTTAAAAAAATATAACATTGCCTGCCGTGTATGTGTGGCCCATTCTCACGTTTTGAAAAAACACAGAAGACAAGCTTTAATCGATTTTAGCATACACATAGGTTGAAGTAGGATATGATCTACTTTATATAAAGTAATCTCACCAGGATCCCGTAGGAAAATTAAATATTTAACTTAATAAAGAAAAAGAGAAGACCTGTGTAATTAAACTAAAAATTCTAAAAAGTAGAGATACATTATACAGAACTCAAAACATGTGAAACTTCCAATACGTATCTAACAAATAATATTCATTATTTATTAAAAACTCAAGAATGGCTGAACTGATTTGGCTCAATGTTAGCGGAGGTTGCTTAAAACTGGGCGAACACCACCCTATCTATTCCTCCGTCGTGATGACAATGTCGTGTTCCGGTTTGGAGGGCAGGATAGCCGGTAAACTTGCACATCAGGCCTAAAACCCTGACCATAGGACAATGGCGCACCTACAACATCTAGTATAGTCTATAAATTGAGGTTGTCTCTTTCCATCAGAAGAGCTGTGTGTAAGCACATGTTTGTTGTCTTATCTCATGGAAAAAATATTTGATGTTCCTTTAACACAATATTTTATGTGAATCTGAGATTATGTCAATATCTAATTTTCATAACAACTAGTACTGATATAAAATTTGTACCACTCTTTGTTATTTGTATCACTTTTCAACAAAGTTTTATTCTCTGTGAACATATTAATCGCAAGTTTTGTTATAGTTATTCCAGATTTTTCATGTCCAATAATGTGAGAAACTATTGTGAATGAGAAAATTTGAAATACTTACATCTAAACAGTATTTAAAGTGATAAATATCATTGATATACTCATATATCTGATAAATATCTACCTAGATAATAATAAAATGATATTTTACAAATATCCGAACATGATTTATCAAAGTAAGGCAAAAATGTCAATATTAACATGAAAATGATCAGTGATTTCTTCATATTAACAAAGACAATAATTATTTTGATTATTTAAAAAACATTATATTATAGTAATTATAGTAAAAATAAAGACTTGTTTGTTTTAACCCATGTTAATATGTAGTGATTATTAAGACAGTATAATTAAAAAAAACAGCTTTGTTTTTGTTACAACTTACAAGCTTCGAACCTTGTTTTTTGATTAACTACATACATACATATTAACTAGGAGTTTCTTATTTCATCTCCAACACTTTAGAGAAATTAAAAAACAATATAAATTTCAAGTAGAATGCATTCATACTGCAAAGATTCCACAAAATGTTGTCTAACTATATGGAAAAGTAAAACAATCATTAGTTTTTTTCTTTCTTCTTCTTTCTTCTTAATCAATTAATTCTTCTTTCTTTTTTCTTAATCAATCTTGTTAAATACTATACACACATGGAAAATTTTAAATATTATTTTTATTTATCCAAGAGCAAGTCGTGTTCTTTTTAGGTTACATACCTAAAGGGTAAAAACGTAACCATATTACTAAGACTCTGCTGTCCATCTGTATGTTATCAGACTGTATCTTATGAACCGCGATACCTAGACAGTTGAAAAATTGCACAGATATATTTCTGTTGCCGCTATAACAAGAAAAAATCAAAGTTGAATAAAATAACGAAAAATATTTATTTGCCATTTTTATGCAGAACCCTTTATTCACGTGTCCAACTCAAACTAGGCCAGATTTTTTAATTGTGATTTTGATTTCATTCAAGATTGCTGTAATATCTTATGTGTACAATAAAGTGTTAAATAAATAAGATTTAGTGATATTGTCATATACAAGAAAACCTGTAAAGGTTCATCTGTGTAAGTGAGAAAGATATTTTGCACATTATCTTTCACACAAAAAAGACCACTAACTCTCCTATACACTTCATGGCTCTTAAAATGTTATATGTTATAATAAATATGATTTTTGTAACACCACCTTCAACACCTTGAACAGTTTTATCTTGGTGATTTGAAGCTCATGCTCCTCTTGCTATTTGTATTTCGAACAGAAGAATTGTTTTGTTGCTGTCACATAAACAGAGGTTCATAATATGAAAATTTTCGCACATAGGGACAAAAAAATATTTATAATATATATTGTGAAATTAATAAAGTGAAGTGT
>DVZL01000415.1:0-23604 GCA_018236625.1 Lasaia peninsularis
CCCCCCGCCCACGCCCCTTCTACCCCGCAAAAAAAGATGATGCAATATGCACGTTCTATTGCGCCACCCTGTACATGAAATAAACTATTTTAAAAATGAAGATATATATATATATATAACTAGCTATGTCTTCGACTTCGTCCGCGTTTTTATATTTTTCTCAAACCTAAGCCATTCTTCAATATTACATACAGATACTCCAATTTTATTTATTTGTATATAATATAATAGAAGGCGGCATTGGAGAGCCAAAAAACTTTTAGTTTTTTTAATTATTGAAGTCAATATTTCGGGTGAAAATCATAGAATATTAATGGTTTCATTATAAAAAACGTTATCCTAAAATATAATATCTTTAAATGAATATTTTTCTCAATGAAGTATCCGATTGTACCGAGATTAGGGGTTACCAAACTTAATAGACGAGCAAACATCAGTCACGCTCCGCCCTTCGATATATTCACTGGCAGCGAATGTAATTGTTTTAAATAAAAATAAAAAAACAGAATATCTTATTTTAGACCACGGAGATCCATATCATAGCCCTACTAATATTATAAACGCAAAAGTTAGTACGTATGTATGTATGTTTGTTACTCTTTCTTACTCTTTCACGAAAAAAAATACTGGACGGAAACTTTACAGTAAGACAGCTTATAACATATATTAAATTAAAAAAAATCTAAAATAAAAGTAGCCTAAGCCACTCCCTATTTCATCAGCTGTCTACCAGTGAAAGTCCCGTCCAAATCGGTCCAGAAGTTTCAGAAATTAGTGAATAGGTACAAACAGAAAGATACTCTGACAAAAATTCCAAAAAATACTATTTTGGTATAATTAACTTGCAAACGTACATAATATGCATTTAGTAAAAAGCTGTTATTTTAATATTACACACAGACACCCCAATTTTATTTATTTGTATAGATATGATAATTATATGTGACTTAAAGAAACTCTATCCTACTTTTTGAGGCTCCAAACTGGACTACCTGAATGAAAACCGAATCGCCTTCCAATAGACCAATTCAAATATACATTTCTCAGAAACGGGATTACAATTTTTGATTCACTTGACAATTATTTGCAAATATGGTCACGTGTAGTGCTTAAAGCTCGGGATAAGCTGAAGGGAGACGCGTGGCTGCAATTATCTCTGTCAAATATTGGCATATAACCCCAAAGAGTTTTTGTATTAATTTATAGAGCTGTTTGACTTTGGTTTTCTTCTCCTGGCTGGCTAGATTCGATAACGGTGTTAGTTTATGATAGACAGGGTTAAAATAAGTCGGGAGTAAAATAATAAGTTAATTAGTGTATAATATATAGTTTAATCAATAAATATAAATTATGTTTTCCCCGTGTTGGCCCGGGTCCTCTGCGTAGAATAGACCAACTGCCTTCCTACCAGGCAGCTCGTAAGAGACGAGCATAGGTTAAGTGGGTCACTACCAGCATGACCACTGATGGTAGAGTGCTGTGCGGCAACTCGCCCGGGTAGGGATCCACCGCCTTACCTATTCCTGCCGCCATAATGACATTGTCGTGTTCCGGTCCGGAGGGTAGCCGGTAGACTTGCACATAAGGTCAAACAGCCCGACCACAGGGCAGTGGCGCACCTACAACATCTATGGTGTCCATAGGCCACGGTTGTCCCTTACCATCAGGAGACCCATGTGCCTGTTCGCTGTCATATACTATAAAAAAATATATGTATGATTCTTTAATATTGGATGTCGTATTGTAGCGTCAGTGCTCGTTTTTTATTGTATTTTAGTTTGGAGGAGTTGGCAAATAAACGGCACGTAAGAAGCTACGCATCAGTCTCAGTTTGGCAATGCATCATTGTTGCCAATTTACGTGTATTTCTTATATACTAATCAATTAATTAATAAGGAAATTTGTCCGCTCGTTTACTTTTAATCCTACAATAATCTTTGATTTATATAGACAGTGATCGTTTCTTACCAGCATAGCATTTTTTTTCTATTGCCATTTTACATTAAAAGCTAGCTACAGGGAGAATGAAAATACAGATTAATAAAAAATTGTCTTTATTGTTCATTTAAACTACAAATAGAACATTTTACTAGAATCCCTTGGAAATTGCCCATTCACGTAAAGATACAACAAAGTCGCCCTTTGTTTCAATAAATTTTCCTAATTCATGGACTCTTGTTTCAACGTATTGGTTATGTTTATTTTTAAGATAATCTTTGATTTCGTCATTCATAAGCCAAATATCACCTTCAATTTTCTTAATCAAAGATATTTTACGTTTTCCTCTAAATGAAGTATTCAAATAAATTGGTATTTCATGATTTTTAGTACGAGGTAGATAGTATGGCAAATTCCTTGCTTCATCTTTAGGAGGAATCCAGCCGGAAGGGTAAGCTTCTTTCGGTATTACTTGTGGAATTGCTTGTAAAGGCAAAAGATTTTCAACATATGCCCATTCTGATGGATTTTTCGATATTTCAAACTCGTACTGTTCCTTAATCTTGCGTACAAAAGGGGAATGAGCATAATTTGAGTATTTCCTCGTAGACCATACCTGTAACAATTTAAACAAAATATTAAATTTACATCATATTTATAAAACATGATGAAATCATGAAATTGAAGTAAATTTCATCTATAAAACCATGATTGCTTGTTTTAATAACTCTAACTCAGCTTTAAGTTAAAATTTATTGTTATTATACTGAAAATAAAATTTCATAATAATAATATTTTACAAGAAAACTTGTGTGGACTAGGGTACATCCATAGTTCTGTCACATGTCGCGGTCAAAGCAACATTACAACGCGACGCGAGTAAAATTAAATTAATAATTACCGATATTGACTCCGGGGACAGTTTTGTACCAAAATCAAAAGCGTTGTTCAGGATTCGGCTGGTTTTTCCAACAAAAAAACGTGCAAACGCGCACCGTGAACGCCACACAGTCGCCATTTTGAATAGCGAATAGAGCGATTGCTTGCTACAAGAGCAATAAGAACTATATTATTCGTTTCGAAGGAAACATTATGGCGGACGCCTGTCGACATTTGGGCTTTTCAAAAATCATTTTCTAAGTTTATTAGCGTGTTTTTATTGAACTTTTTCGCATATTCTGTTACATTGAGTGCCTAATTGACTGTTTATTGTGGTTTTTGCAAGTTCTGTGAAATAATGGGTAAGTATTTAGTGAGTACATAGCGGAGGTGCGCCACGGGTAGGGAAATGATTTGGTGCTTTCTGTCTCTCGGCCGACGCACACGCAGCGGACAGCTGTAGGTGGCGTTTCGGTCATACCTACTAGATACATATCATCAAAACATAAGATTTTCATGACTTTTCCGGCTGGATTTTCTGCATTTCTAGTAAGAATAACATAAATATTTTTGCATTTTCTTAATTTATATGTATTAGATTAACATAAATAACAGTAAATTATGATTTTAGTTAACAAATAGGCGTGAAATATGCACACAGAACATGGTGACTTATTAGCTTAGCTATTGTTTACTACATGTTGTAGATTATAATTTAAAACAAATTTGATTAATATAAGACCCTAATATCTTCATTTACTCAAAATTTGCTTATTTTATGTAGTAATTTTCGATTTTAATGTTTGTTTTTATGAAATTTTCAAATAAAATCGATAAATTGATTTATAAATGTGTTAAAATAATATTAATAAACACATTTGCTGTGAATTTAAGTATTTTATTAAATAATAATGTGTATTCTCTCTCAATTTCAGATACAAATGGCATACAAGAAGAAAAGACTACAAATATTTAAAAAATCAGGAGCTACTCTATAATACTATTGTATACAAACTGTAATATAGTTCGACAGACATTTGTACAGAATATTGCTAATAATAAGTACAAATCTAATTTATCAGAAGTTATCGGTGTAACTTAGTGAATAAAAGATTGGCTGCCTAAGCGCTAATCACCATATACCTGATGTCGGAAAAACAGCACTGTCGCTTGCCAAACATTCCATCATGAAAACTAAACAGGCTAAAGAGGAGTCAGAAAAGAGTATCGATGAGGAATCAGTAGTGGAACCTAAGACCCGTGCCCGTAAAAAGGCTACAGATATTACAGAGGACGACAAAACAAAGTCCACACAGGATGACCCAAAAACCTCTAAGGAACCTAAGAGAAATGCAGCCAAATCAAAAGCAATAGCTAAGAAAAAACCCCTTGGCATTAGAAAGACAAAAACCCTAAGAGGAAAAAAAGTACCAATCACTGCAAATAAAAAAAATGTTTTGAGACAGAAAATCACCAGGACAAGGAAAGCTGCTGAAAAAACTGATATTGATCAAGAAAAAGAAACCGTCCCTTTAATACCGGCCTCTGA
Source organism: Lasaia peninsularis (assembly GCA_018236625.1). Taxonomy (NCBI): domain Eukaryota; kingdom Metazoa; phylum Arthropoda; class Insecta; order Lepidoptera; family Riodinidae; genus Lasaia; species Lasaia peninsularis. The sequence continues at coordinate 4,367 of DVZL01000415.1, forward strand.
GATTAAAAAAGAACCACCCGAAGAAACCACATCTAATTCAAGATCTTCCAGCCCTAAGACAACTGGTCGTAAATCAAGACTTAGCTCTGATATGGTAATGATGAAGTCTGTTCTAGGAGATTCTCCAAACAACTTGGTTCATGGGCCACGCACAAGTCCATATTCTATGCGCTCGGAAAGGAGTAATAGCCCATCTCTCTTTGATGGCAAGAATTTGAGAAGTGGCAAACCCAGGAAATTAAAGACTAATCTTCTTAATGAACTTATAATAAAAGAAGTAAAGAAAAGGAGAAGATTATTATCAGACGCAAAGCCTGATTCCACAGAAAATTCAGAAGACTGCAAGAAAACTAAGAGAGGCCGTTCTTGTTCAAGGGATGGCTCTGAGATCTCAAAGTGTTCAGATGCAACTGAATCAGATATTAGCCTTAATGAGGCACCTAATGATGCTGAAACAAAGGAGCTCAACAAAAACTTAGATAAGCCTAAGACTGACCTAGATTTAGATAATGAAACTAATGTAGAGATCTCTAATATTGGAAAAGTGCCTTCAAATGTTGACTCCAAAGTCACAGAAAATAAATTGGATGTAGAGCTTAGTTCTGTACCAAAAGAAAAAGTTAAGAAAAAGATGAGCTTAAAAAGGAGTACTTCACTAGATTCTGACAACAATAATAGTAATAGAGTTAAGTTAGAACATTTAAATACTTCAGATCTAGATGATAAATCATTATTTAAGACTGATGGTAGGCTTTTTGAAGAACGCAGTAGTATATTAACTTGTATGTCAAAAACATTTAACTCAAAGGAGGTTTCGAAAAATATAAGGAAAGCAAGAAGAGGGAGGAAAGCAGCAGCTGCCTCGAGAATAGGTCCAAATCAACCCTCTAAAAATGGAATAAGTAGCACAATAACTAATGACTTATCAGAAGACAAGCCAGAAACAGTTGACTCACTTTCAAAAGAAATTAGTGATCTTATTAATGATTTAGATCAGAATATAGATCGTGACCAAGAAATGACTAATGATACTTGCTTAGTATCAGATCAAGCTCAAGTCAAACCTCTAGGAGATAATAATAGCATTGTTTCACCAGACACACCAATAAAGGATAAAGAAAAAAGTTTGACAATACCAAATGAATGTACACCATCTAAGAATGATGACAGTGAGAATATAAGGCTACATTATGAAGAAGATTCAGCTGAAAAATGTTTTGAAAACCGATCAGAAATCACTTACAAGGGAAGCTCTGTTGCAAGTATAGATAAATTAATGGACAGATTGAAAGAATTTGAAGAGTTTGATAAACGAAGACAAAGGCAGGAGTCGGAATCAAAACCAAGTGAAAGTAAATCAGTAATGGTTTCTAATGACGTGGTACTAATACCTAAGTCAGGAGCTGACATTAAGCCTCTAAAAGACATACAAACTGTACGATCTCCTGAGAGAGTTATTGAAAAAGAAAATGTTTTATCATGTTTTTTCGAAAACAATCCAGCTGTTTCGATAGTGAAAAGGGATCAAGTAAGAAGATCTATTGAAATTGACCTGCCTAATTCTGTTACTCTAATAAAAAGAACAGTTAATTCACGTAAAGAGTCTACGAGTTCCAATCACTCAAGGGAATCAGATGCTATCAGTATATTTGAGAAATCACTGGGCAAAGATGTGACGTTGACAGAAATCAGGAAGTCTGTAGAAAAACCTACTCCTGCTCCACAGATTGACCTTCATCAATTTGCAACTTTACACCCAAATAGTCCAAATCACACTGTTGCTGGTGTTGTATTAGATTCGAGACAAATATCAATAACACCACGGAATATGGATTCGAAATCAAGTTGTAATGAGGTGCAAATAATGAAACGAAAATCAAGCTTAACTTTATCTCGAAAATCATCTGAGTCTGGCTTAGAAATTGATACTGAAAGATTGGCCACGCTGGAAAAAATTAAATCGCCAACGCATCAAATGAAATCTCCCGCGATCTCTATTACGGCAACTCCAGTAGCAATCAAGTCTCCAGAAACACAACCTATGGAAGCAGAAGCACTGCCACCGCCTATAGAAACCGTCAAGCCCATTCCGGAACACATAACTTTGGCCTCTGAGGTCCCAAAACTAGATAGCTTATCAACTGATGCAGAATTACCAGAAACTAGTATTGATCTTCCCCAAACTCAAATTATTATTCCAGTTGTAGATAAGACTAAAATTGACGAAGAAAAGGACAAATCAGAAAAGGATACGATGAGAAAAGATGAGCCAATGGAAACCGAAACAATTACCAAAACTGATGTTGTTGATAAAACAGAACCTATAGCCAAAATTGACACAGCAGATTCCGTACCGGAACCTGTCCCGACTGAAGCGCCTGTTATGGAAGCCTCAAAGTCAAAGATAGAACCCCAAGCTAAGTCAGAAGTTGTCTCTACCACAGAATCTGCCCAAGCAGAGCCTATTACCAAGATTCAGGAAGTAGCCAAAATTGTTTCTAAATCAGAGTCCATCTCTAAAACTGATACTATTACTGATACCACTACTGAAAACGAGGCTGTAACTAAAGACGAAGAAATAACTCCTAAGTCCGAGACTAAACCATTAGAAAAGGTGTCTATTATCAAATCGGATGAAACAAAAGAAAGAAGTTCGAAAGTGAAATCTGCTCGAAATTCCATTGAAAACCAACCAGGGCCTAGTAATATTTTGCAAGAAACACCGGAAAGTCAAAAGAGGAAAGAGAATGTTTTGCGCACTCTGGGTCTTTTAACGCACAAGGCTGCTAATGAAGCAAAAATTGAGAAGCAGAAAGAAAAAGAAAGAATCTACGGGTCTAATTATTCAGGTATTATGGGCAAAGGGAAATCTGGGAAATCTGACTACACGGGCACTTTAAAGACGATTATCAAATTGAACCGAGGTTCCGGTGAGAGAGACAAGAAGAAGTACAGGAGCTCCTTGAAGATGACATTCCAGAAGAGTAAAAACAGGTCAGGGAGACCGCAGCTGCAGGTTGGGGAGCCGGGAGAGGGTGACGCGTACTACACAATCGAAAGGCGAGAGGTAAGATTCATTTTGTTTATATTTATAGGCTAAGTAACGAGCAAAACTGGGATTTATAGGTTTACCTGCTACTCTACCTATAAAACAGAATTGGAAAAACATCGAGCACCGACATCATGTCAGTTCAAAATGTTAAGCAGTTGTCGGAGCAAACTTCATTGTTAGACTATTTCACTTGCAGACAATGTATATTATAAAAAATCCCCTGTGTCTATGCTATTAATATTATAAACGCCAAAGTTTGTGAGTGTGTTTGTTAATATTTCACGCGAAAACTACTATACGGATTTTCACGTAAGTTTATAGTAATATAGCTTATACATAGGAATAACACATAGGCCACTTTTTACCCGACTACGTGTGTTAAAAATCCGATATTGCGATGACAGGTCTCTTTTGTCTGTTTATGGATTCCCTGTCTAGAATAGACCACCTACCTCCCTACCAGGCAGCTCGTATGAGACGAGCATAGGTTTCCTGGGTCATTACCAACAAGACCACTGTTGGTAGAGTGTTGTGCAGTAACTCGCCCGCGTGGGGATCTACCGCCTTACTTATTCCAGCCGGCATAAAGAAATTATTGTATTCCGGTCCGGAGTGTGGGGTAGCCGGTAGAATTACACATAATCTCTAACGTCCTGACCATAGGACAGCAACGCACCTACGTCTATGGTGTCAATAGGCCACGGTTGTCTCTTACTATCAGTAGACCCATATGCTTTTTCGTTGTCTCATCCCATAACATAAAAAAAATCGGAACACGATAATGCTAAGCAATATTATTATAGCGCCAGGAATAGATGAAGCGGTACCGTCAATTCGGGCGAATCGCAACTACTATTAATACAATAATATTCGTTGCAAATTTAAAATCGTCAAAATGATTTACAAAATTTTATTGAATTTTAACAAATTAATATTGAAACTTGAAAAACATAAGCTTTTTATCCTGACATCATAATCCTCCGAGCGAGCTATACAACTAATACGCGGGTGTAGCCTAGGAAAACATCTAGAAATTAGCTAGTATATTTAGGTCGGACTAAAAATTTAAACGTCACGTTATTTACTAATTACTTCTTTGGTGGCAAGCTGAAATATTGATTGACACAATGTCATAAACCTTTCACGAGCTGCCTGGTAAGTAGACTCATGTATTGGAGGAAACTCAGATCTATAGATGAAAGCAATATACGACAATGGCGAGCACTAACGTAGTAGCAAGATAGGTAAAGTAGGTAACAGTCATAAGTAATTTTTTATGGCATTGGCGTAAGCAACTGCCATTAGGCAGTTTTAGTTAAATGGCATCAAGTTATGAGCCTATGTCCTAAAATGAAACAAAATAGTCATAAGTCGTCATAGGGTCTATGTAAAGCGCTAGCATCGTCCTGACTTTACCTATGGAATTGGAATTTTGCACAGGCATTGCTTAATAAGTTATATCTCTATTTTCAAACATAATACGTCTCAGGCACAAGGGACTTCCAATAAATATTTGAAAGGAATAGAAATCCTAATATTATAAACGCGAAAGTTTGTAATTATGAATGTATGTTTCACTTTCACAAATAATTACTGGAGGGATTTGAATAAAACTTTACAGTAAGATAGCTTATACATGAGAATAACACAAAGGGTACTTTTTAAGCGACTACATTAAAAAGAGAGTCCACAATTCATATCTTTGGTGTATAAGCGTATAAGTCAATACAAATTATTAAGAAATCTATTTTCAAATTTCTTACTAGTTAAATCATACTGTAGTCGAGCGAAGTTGATGTCCAACTATGATGTGCGACGTCCTGGGTTCGATTCCCGGATGAGGCAACTTGTACTTATGAGTTTTTTCAATTTATCTGAAAAACATAACATTGTCTGAAATTGAAGTTGTGCCCTATGTACCGAAGAACCTGTTACATTCTCGGCTAATCGTGGGTGAATACGTGCCTTTGCCTACCACTTCAAAGTCATGTCTCCGTGATGATAATTTTTTTGATTAAGAAAAAATCCCTAATCGAAAGATATATCTTGCAAAATTACCTAATACTGACAATATAACGTCAGTGCTCGCTATTGTCGATTGTTAGGATAAATAACATATTCTTGCCGATACATCAGTGCTCACTGTCATATTCTGAAGTGTAGGGTAGTTCAGTCGTTCATAAAACAAGATCTAGGTTCTAGATTACCTACTCCAACCGCTATATAATATCAGTGCTACCCGTTTTCATATTTTGAATTGTAAGCGTAGCGTATTTGAAACCCTACAAAAAACCATTAGCAACTTTGGTGTGGTGACAAATATCTATCATCGTCAGAGAAACTTTCAGCGTATTTTTTCTTGCACTAAAAAAATAAGGTCCAATAAAAACCTTTATCCTCGAAAAAAAATTATAAAGAAATCAATTACATTTTTTAAATAACGGTTTTAGTCTTATATCTTCGCTTGTTCCCTAAGTAGTTTACAACTTAGGGTTTGCTTAAAGTGCGTCGGCGTCGGTTTGATTGTCCCTAGCACCGTGGCGGTGACTCAATGTAGAGTTTTGCAACGACTCGGTACTATCGCTTTGCTCGCCACTGTCGTGTGCCGGTCTGATTGCCGGTAGCCGCTAACGTGAAAGACCAAGTAGTTGGCAACGCAGAATTACCATAATTAACATCTCAACTTTTTTGAAATTTTTTTTATACATAAGAATCGTCAGTGTTTTACGCGTATAAAAACAATATTAACAACTAATTTCATATCGTCTAAAAACTGAAACACCTGTAATAAATTTCTGTTTTTCCTTGTTGTTGACCCAGTTAAGCTCTCTTTTAAAAACAAAATAAGTAAATGTCGTCACGTCCTCATCCCCGAAAGAGTAGGTGGTAGGAGGTGCACCCACGATTAGACGACGATATCAGGCCACATTATATGACGAATAGTTCGGAATTCTGTCGCCATATCGGACACAAACCCCAGATTTTCTCCTTTATAAGAGCACTCAGAACACGTACTTAAGTTAGAAAATCTCTTTGTACATGGCGTGATTCGAACCTGGTCTATCGATATGGAAGTCCTAAACGTGTATCGCTAGACCATCAAGGCTCTTTAAAAACAAAAAAAATATTTAGTTCGAATTTTCGACTAACCTAAGGTAGTAATAATATACCTTAGTTGAATAAATCCTTTTTTTATCCAATTGTAAAGAATGTGTGTCCTATATTTTTGGTTTAAAATTAGAATGCCAACAAGCACATGAATTTCCAATCTAAGACTCTCATATCGACAATTCAGGTAGTAAACGTGCATCGCCAATGTTTAAAAAAAGTAAAATTTGTATAAAAAATATTGGAAAATATATAATATAAAAAAGTTACTCTCAGAATTATTACCAGGTTTAAATATCCAATTAATGTTTTTTTTTATTCCCACACACAAGAACTATACCATAATATCGCTTATGCGCCCCGTGAACCTTTACGCCCCTAATATCACAAAAAAAAACATAGTATTACAAAAAAAACATAATTATCACAAAAAAAAATCCTAATACACAAACTTTTTTCAATAATGAAAATTGATCATTATCTATTGGTATAGTGGATTAGGTGTCAAACTTTGACGCACGAGATACCGGGTTCGATTGCGCGTGGAACAACTTGTTCTTATAATTTTTTTCTATCTAAAAACATAACATTATCCAAATTGGCGGACTTACCACCTGTCATATCATGGGACCTAATATGGTCGGCTAATAGTGGCTGCATATCGTACGCTTCAAATTAAAGTGACCGAATTCAAAAAATGCAAATTCTGATAAAAGAGCAAGAAAGTTTTCGAAAATTATAGTAATGAATACATCTTAATATATTATGTCTTAAGTGTTTCGCAAACGATTGGTTGTAACCAAATTTTGCGGATTGGTCTTTTGAGTACACAATTACAATGTAAAATGGTAAAATCGAGTATTACAGGAATTTTGAGTTAAATAGGTTTCGCAAAGCCTCGAAGAGGATACAGATAACTATATATAGAGTACTAGCTTTCCGCCCTCGGCTTCACCCGCGTGAATTATTTTAATAACACAGACTACTTTCAAAGGGCAGACATTTTTCGGAGCTATAATACTTAGTGCGTAAAAACATACCCTCTTTTTATGTAGTCAGTTAAAAAGTAGCCTTGGTCCTTTCTCAAGTTTAGTTCTATCTTCATACCAAATTTCATCATTATCGATTCAATGGTTTAGGCGTGAAACCGTAACAGACAGAGTTACTTTCGCATTTATAATATTAGTAAGGATTACATAAATAATATTGGCGTGTATTTTTTTTAATATGATCATTTTTGTTTCCAGGGCGGCGCAAGCGCAGGATCTGATGGTGGGCACAGGAAATCACATTACAGTAATCGTCTTAACAATCATGGTGTGTGGCTGAGGCACTCACTGTAATATTCGTTTTGAGCAATCTGTGACAAGTTTGACATTTAGCGTCAACTTTATTCGAACCCTAGTACCTCAGTTGGTAGAGCGTCGGCAACTAATTCGCCAGCTCAAGTCCACTCTAGAAAAAAACAAAACCACACGTTGCTCTCAACAATATTTCAAACGGATCTAAACTTTTCATGTAATTCATTTTTAAACGTACTGTTTCGTCTTCCCGACACTTATAAAAAAACACCTTTGGGAAGACACAATTTTATTATATTTAGAAAAACAATATTATTGACACCACATTACACTTTACTTTATATTAACTTTAAAGCACGAGCAACTTGGATTTTACTACTGAACTGGCGCTGGCTGACAGAAATCGGGTCCGTAGTTGGCCAGCAATTTAAATGATAATATCAGACTGAACGATTCCTAGGGAAACTTGTGTATTAATGCTGAATTGTAGCGTTAACTGCAATCCAGCATTTTGCTGGGAAATATACGGATATAACAGTACGCAATAAAAAAATCAGTGATCCTTTATGTTTTGAAATTTTAAAAAGTTTAGATCTGATAATACATAGTATAAGCGTTCACGTACTAATGTCATCAAAAGAGTCATAAAAAATACTAACAAAATAAAAGACAAGCATAATGCTAAAAGTACTGTCTGGAGATTACACTCTTAAAAAAACTTGTCCTGAATTCGTAGTGATATTGCTCTCTCTCTCTAGTCTGACCTATCTCTCTTTCTGTCAGTTTCAGTCAATTAGTGAATAGAATAAGAGATGTTTAATATTGCGGACAGATCAAGAGAGTACCTCACACAGTACCTTTAGCTTCATGGACAAACCATTTGGCAGAGGAACTAAAATTAAGAAGTCAAAACTTCGTTAAGAAAAACTAATTTCCGAACGCATGCAATTGACTTTGTTTCTACAAAAAAAACTAGCTCACATACTAATACTTTTGACAAGAAAACAGCCAGACCTGTATAAAAGCTGATACTTTCATAGAATATTTTCGTTATCACAACGTTACGTACAACGTTAGAAATGATGAGTTCGTACGAAATGTATGACGTGGATGATATAAAATTATCAATCTGAAAATGTACTTAAGTTAGAAAAACTCATGGCTAGTAGGTCGCTGAGACTAACTATCAAAAGACTTTTATTCAGCAAAGACATATGTAGTAAAAAAATATTTTGTCGTACCGTAAAACGAGGTTACCTATTTTCGTCATCCTTTTCCGTATAACTTTTTAAATAATTGTGACATCAATACGTTTCATTTTTGTATGGCTTATATACAATCTCGTGTCTATGCTTTTATGTAGACAAGATTTACGTGACCTGACCTAGGTTTTCGAGATATATATTGTATTTGTGGGGTGTTCCAAATTAGTATTGATTTGGGGCTATTTCAAATTTACTTCAGCTTTGTTGTTATTTCTTCATATTATCAGAATTCCTGTACCTAAAAACTGCAAAAACTATACTGGTCCAAGTTTCGTAGTAGCCTCCATAGTTCATACCTGAATTCGAAGCATGTGCTGAGAACATTTTGGACGCTTGTAAAATAACTTAGGTCTGGCCGCGAAAACGAGTGATAGGATCTTGTGCTATATGGGTATTGAAAAAATTTACTTATTACTGGTTACACACTCGACATACTAATACTAGGAGATAAAAAGTTACATGAAGTGTAAATAATTATAAAACACAAGGACTTGTGCAGATTCTACGTATGATTTAGTTAAGATTATAACTTGTTCGCTTTCACCGTGTTGACTTAAGTTCCTTTCGTTGTATAAACGTGATCAATGTTTCTCTTCTCCTCGAAACCGTGACGTGAAAAATGTCATTCGTTTTCTGACAATTCCCATGATATCAATCGTTTTTTTGACACTTTCTACGATTTTGTTTAACGATACGTAAAAATATGTATTTTTACTTACCGTTGATTGACTTACTCGAGAGTTATTTATATTTGTGCAATTTGTGCAGAGATATTTGTTTAAGACTTCACGCGTACTCTTCAAGATAGGACACAGAACTACCTTTATTGTAATTAGGTGAACGTGGCAGTCTTAATAGGTGTATAATAATAGGTAATAACGAATAGACATACAGGACTTTATGTTAGTTGTTCCGCGCAGCTTTGCCCATTTAAATTTTCGTACAGAATATACTATCAAAAAAGTAAAGTAAACTATATACGTCTTTTAAAAATTAAATAAAGAGACGGATTTCTTGATAGTAAGAAAATACTTTGCATATATATTCAAACTTCTGTCCTTTTTTACTTGATCCTCAAAACCGGAACGAAATAATAACGGGCACTGATATCGCTATAACTCTAGAAAAAGTATAGCAATCTTAATCATCACCAATTATAGTTTCTACAACAGCAGACAATAAGGTTTTTGCATCTCTTAGCCACTAAACATCTTCGTGTTGAAGTGCACCATAGTGCGGGCACCAAATTTCATCACAATCAGTATAGGCGTTTAGGTTTTTGTAATCTTTGACAAACATACACATCTTTGATATTATTCTGGAAGCGGGTGTAGTAAATATAAGGAAACAAAACATGAGTAGGTCAACTTTCAGACACAGAAGCTGTGCCAGAACCAGAACCTAAGGAGTCTTTGAACCTGGTGATACCCGAGAAAGCATCCTCCTTCAAGTTCCACCCTGGTCGCCTGTGCATGGACCAGTGTTCCTATTGTGGTGGCAAGTTTGGACTCTATGACACCCCTAGCCACATAGCACAGATGAAGAGTAGCGAGAAACAGAGGAGAGTTTTGCACAGTAAGTTTTTTTATTTTAATTTAATCGCCTCTGTGGTGGAACAAGTGTTGCTAGATGGGAAAACTAAAATATCTGGGAAAAATTTCAAAAGGTCGGGATTTTAGGTCGGGACAAAAAAGTGCTAATAAAAATCTACTTTTTTAATTGAATTTTATAATAATTATAAATAAGATCACATAATAATATAATATTTAATAACCAACCGCGAAAAAAGAGAGAAGTCTCCAAATCGAGTTGGCGAAAATACGTTTTTTGTATGTATTGAATCAATTTTTAATAAATTTAAATTTTTTATCTTGTCGAGACATATTTGTTTTTCGGGACTCTGGACATCATACGAAATGTCTGGACAATCCAGACGAATCTCGACCATCTGGCAACCCTAGGTGGAACAGTAAGACTGTCGCCTGTTAAGACCGTTGGCTGCGTAGGGTCCCGGGCTCAATCCCCAGGTCGGATAACTTTTCTCAAATGTTCTTTAGATTATTCTGAGTCAGCATTACATTGCCCTAGTACCTTGGCTAATCGTGGGTGTACTAGTATATACTTCCGAGTCGTGAATTTGCTAGCACACGTGTACCTACCTCTTAAAGAATAACAATCGTGTACTTTTTTCTTTTTTTTTAAATTTACTAGATGGTTTTAAAGAGGAGCTATTATTTAAGCTTTCTGAGGACTTCTATCAATTTTTTATCTATACAAATAAATAAAATTGTATTGTCTGTTTGTAATATTAAAATAACTGCTTTTTACTAAGTGCCTACAAATATTTACAAGGTACATATACCAAAACAATTTTTTTCGAATTTTTATCTGTCTGTCTGTTTGTACCCGCTAATCTCTGAAACGGCTGGACCTATTTTGACGGGACGTTAAATTTCAACGTAAATATTAATAGTTTATAATAATGTATGAAAAAACCCATCAAGATAGATTGCTTGAAGATTCATTGTAAAAATAGCTTTGGGTTTTCAATGTGTTATTCGTTTTAGACGAGGAGAAGCTGACTAAAGACAGTTGTCTGTGTGACGCGTGCTACCGCCACGTGGACCGGCGCGCCAACTGCCCCTCGTACCGTAAGGGCCCCGCCGGCAAGCTGTCCGTGCCGCCCCCGGGGCCCCACACGGCGGACACCTCGCCGCCGTCGGAAACGCACCCTACTTCTGCGTCACCTCCGCAAATTATGTAAGATTATACAGTTTTAAAACAACGAACAAGCGTACGGCTCTCCTGATGGTAAGAGACAACCGGGGCCCCTTAGATATCGTAAATATTGAAGATGCGTCGCTGTCCTATGGTCAGGGTTTTAGGCCTGGATTAGAATAGGCTTTTCGGTGGAATCTAACCTCACAGCTCTTTACCACTAGAGGTCTACTTGATGAAATTTAACCTATACCATGTTACGAGCTGCGTAGCTGGGAGGTTGTCGATCTATTCTACACAGTAAACATACAAAATAATTACATATTTTTCCCTTATTTGTGTATGTATATATTTTATTATATACTAGCGACTCGCCCCGGCTTCACACGGGTATACTATACATATTATATACATAAAAATCTTCCTCTTGAATCACTGTCTATTAAAATAAACCGTATGAAAATTCGTTGCTTAGTTTTAAAAATTTAAGCATACATAAGGACAGATAAAAAAAAGTGACTGTTTTATAATATGTGATGGTAATATTTGTGAATACGTTAGCTTTGTATTTAATTGTTTTAGTAATGTTTAATGTCTCACTTGATTGTACACCAAGTTTACATTTTTCTGTGTTTTTTTATGTTTCTTTTAGACGGGTCAGCTGACAGAAATCTTTTGTAGGAGATAAGCCTCGACCTTCGACTGGTTCGTTGGCCGAGTGACTAGCGTACACGCCTATCCGCATCGACTAACCGCGAGGTTCGGGTTCAATTCCCGACGGGGACAGGCATTTGTATCATGAACATAGATATTTGTATTTCCGGGTCTGGGCATTTATTAAATTTATCCCAGTATCTATTTGGGTATTTTATGTATTGGTATCGTTGTCTAACACTCATAACACAAGCATATAATTTGAGGGTTAGATCAATTTGTGTTATTTGAAACAAAATAATAAAAAAAAGCTCGCCCTTTGTACTGTAATATCATTAAGATATTGTTTTGTTATATTGTTCTGTGTACAATAAAGAATTAAATAAATAAAATGATATTGTTCAGATATATATTCAGATAAAAGACAGGATCCGATGGTTCGGTCACCCCGGGTACCTTACTCCTAAAATTGTTTGAATGAAGAGAGTAATGAATGCGATGCAAGTATGATCGTGACGTGGGGCACTCGATGCTTTGATTTGGCACCAAGATACTATACGATTGGCATACATAATGTGTGACGCGTCGGTCCGCAGCGGTCCCGAGAAGGGCGGCGAGGAGGAGAGCGAGGGTGAGGCGGAGGCGGAGGCGGGGGGCACTTGCCACACCGCCGGCTGCGGCGCGCCCGCCGACCACTCCATACGGCGCAAGTGGCTCATCAAGGTCCGCGCCAGCGTCAACAAGATCGTGAGTACATCACATGCACGCACGCACTCACGCACGCACTCACGCACGCACTCTCGCACGCACCCGCACACGCGCCCGCACACACAAACACAGGGTAGATGACGCACTCTCTATATTACACTCCGAACCAATGGTAAAAAACACCTTCACGCCTATTATCCCTGGAGAGGTAGATAGAGGTGTGCTAGTATATCCAAGAATCTTAAGTCCAGTATACTAGAACACCAACGATTAGCCAAGGTACTAGAGCTCATGATGTCACCGGTGGCAAGCCTATCGCCACTTCAGGCACATTCCAATCCCAGGCAATCTAATGCTTACTCAGAATGATCAGAAAAACATTTAAGAAAAGTTGTCCGACTAGGAATTAAAGCCGGGACCCTACGGGTCTTAACAGGCGGCAGAGGCGATAACTACGTTGGTTCGTATCATGAAGGTACTATCTGAAGATTACACTCCTAAAGGATCTGTGCCCACAACTTCACTCCAACATATTTAACACGCAACCACAGACATTATTGACCGTTTTCAATAACCTATCAACGATAAGAGATAGGACTACCTTGGATCAGTAACCCGGCAACCACTGTTATTTTTCAATAATTAATAAAAATATGTCATCGACAAAAAAAATCTAGTAAGCCTATCTCTAACTGTAGATAAATTATTGAAAACGAACATATATGTATAGATACCATAAAGCTAAATTATATAAATAATTATAACTAAATAAATATTATAACTATTTGTAGGTATTATATATACTGCCGACTCAGTCTAGACTAACTGAACTTTTTCACTGTTAGTTTTGTAGAGTTGAAAAAGTCAAAATAAGCCAAGAGTGAGAGATATGAAAAAGAAATAGACTTTATTTACAGTTTGTTGTTAGGAGTGTAATAATCTCCATATTATAGTTTCTTGGTATATATAGTGTCAAAACAGGCAACATTAAACAGCTTACCCTCAAAAACACCATCAAGTGCAAGTCGGAAACGCGCACGAAGGGTTCTGTACTATTATCCATAAAAACGGCAAATCAAGTTCTTATTTTATTCTGTTTGTATTTGACATTTTATCGGCAATAGAAATACATCATTTGTAAAAAAATTTTAGTGGCTTAACTATCATCATCCGTACTAATATTATAAATTCGAAAGTAACTCTGTCTGTATGTTACGCTTTCACGCCTAAACCACTGAGCCGATTTTGATAAAATTTTGTACAGAGATAGAGTAGACCTTGAGGAAGGACATAGGCTACTTTTCAACCGACTACATTAAAAAGAGGGTATGTTTTTACGCAATTAGTATTATAAGTCGAAAAAATGTCCTTTGAAAGTTGTCTGTATTATTAAAATAACACGCGGGTGAAGCCGCGGGCGGACAGCTAGTAGTAAATAAAACACTTGATTAATTTCAAAATAATCAATATTTATTGTTAAAAATAATAAGGCTTTTGAAGGGCGCCCCTTTTTTCTGGCTATAAGCACATTTTTGAATAAACTTGTTCGCTGCCCGCGCGATGCATCATATGATCGTATATTCCTATTTTCCTATGTCCCATCGTTAAGACCGGAAATCGCGCCAATTTGTCTCCGCCTCTGAACATATTGTCATTAAAATTATAAATTGATATATTAAATTGTTAACGAATACTATTATTTTAATAACTGAACAAAATAAAATGTAACTACTGTATTGGTGACAAAATAATAAATAAAATGGAGTCGCAGTCAGGGATTGATGAACTATTTATTTATTTATTTATTTATTACAGTAGGGCCAATTACAGTTATACTTAATACATGCCATATATACTAAATAATTATCCAATAACAAGGCATATAATGTAAAAACTATTTACAAATCGACCACAACATGCGCTGTTAAAAAGGAATTATGTTATATTATTTGGTGACAGATCTACCATTCTGAGACAAAGCTATTATTTAAGTAATATAACTAATAATCTAATTACGAAGTTTATATTTATGTAATACACTTCCATTTTATTGGTAATCCATCTCTTATTTTATACATATATTAACATTAATTTGATAATTCATACCTGGGAACACTTTCTGTTTATCTGAGAACGAAAATATTACGTGGCGATAGATCTATTTATTAGGTGATACAATTTGATGATAAATATAAGTTTTGGTGACAAGAAATATAGTCCCCCTTTCTTAGTTACTACTATGTTCTATCCACCAAATTTGAAAATAGTACTGGCAAAAAACTTTAAAAAAATATTTTTTAGGGTTCCATATCTAAAGGGTTAAAATGGAACGCTGTTACTAAGACTCCACTGTCAGTCTGTCTATTTGTTTGTTACCAGATGTATCTCATGAACTATGAACCCTCATGATAGTTAGAAAGTTGAAATTTTCACAGATAATGTGTTTCCGTTGCTGCTACAACTATTTAAAGCAAAATAAAATAAATATATAAAGGTGCTCCCTTACAACAAATGTGATTTCTTATGCTGTGTGCGAGTCCGACTCGCACTTGGCCGGTTTCTTTTTATTTCTATGGTGATTCAAAAGTTAGCTAAAGATATAGTATCTCAATTTCGACCTATAATATAGGTAGTAAGTACACAATATTATGTATTGATAAAAATCATAAAGTCAACAACCCTATGACTGTTGTTTATACGTACATATGTAATGAAATTCTATGCAATATAAGAGATCAGTGTTCTTGGCTTTTGCTCATAAAGTCTCCGCTGTTTACTTAAATGTTATCAACGAATAAATTGTTCTGGAAACTACAATGTAGCGTTTATTAAAATATTTCATTTCAAGTTAGGCTCATTGATCATCCTTCCATATCATCCTAAATAATGTTTTTTTTTAATTTGTAAACCAAATTTTTTAACACATAATTAAAAAGTGATTTTGATATTTTGTCCTCCACATATGGGTAATATAGTAAGTTGGTTGAAAGGGTTGGTGCTAGTGAAGAAGTATGGTTATTTTTCGAAGGGTATCTTTGACCTCCGGGTGTGGCCAGGGGTGGAAGGCAGTGAGAAAACGCCAGGGAAAGCGCCGGATCGTGGCAAAGAACAGATGCAGAGGCTCGCTAAGTTAGCAAAGAAACATAGGAATGGTCACATGCCAAAAGTAAGTCTTTTTTTTCATCGATTGATACATGATAAGTACCTACATTTTTGGTGTTCCAAAGAGTAAAAATGGGACCATATTACTAAGACTTCGCTATCCGTCTGTCTGTTTGTCTGTAACCAGGATGTATCTCAACAATCGTGGTAATTAGAAATTTAAAATTTTCACAACAAATAAATTAAATATATCGATGATGCTTCCGTACAAAAAAAATATTTTTACCGTTTTAATAAATAATGGTACGGAACCCTTCGCACGTGAGTCCGACTCGCACTTGGCCAGTTTTTTCCTTTCATCATAGCTATACATACAACGAAAGAGAATTATTCTCAGAGCTGTGAAAAAATGTGGTTTTACTATTTTCTAATTATTATTATTTTCGATTGGTCCTACTTTGTCGCACGCGGTCCCGGGTAATGAGTTTTCCAGTTTATATGAAAAAAATATATCTATGCCCGTTATGATGACGGACTTGCCACCTGTCACATCATGGGACCTAATATCATCTCGGGGTAATTGTGGGTGCATATTATGCACCTCCGGCTACCCTTTCGGGGTTACGGGGTGTGACGATATGTTTTTTAAACTTCAATCAAACTTAAACAAATGAATTATGTTTTTTAACGAGATGATAATTGTATATTTCAGATAGATTGGTTGGATAGATTGACGTTTCGCGAGATAGAAATGATCAATGAGAAAGAGAAGAGAAGCTCCAACTATATGTACCTGATGATAGAGTTCCCTACTGTACAGATAGATAGTATTAATGTAAGTATATACATTATTCATATATAAATAAATATCTTAACAACAAGTGGTTCCTACATACTTACCTAGCTTCCCTCTACATTTATTACTCTCGTTTATATTCAGTTCATTCATTCATTACACAGTTTTGGGGACTTATGACCCGAGGGGTGGCGCGGATAATATACGAGCAACTTGGTTGTGGAAGGTCAACATAGACCCCCTCGGGCACCTACAGATATACTCACACAGTGCGCGTATACCTTAAATAGCTTCTAATACTCTTGTTTAATTTGTCCTATTTATCGTTCATGTTGATAATAATAATAGTTATCATGTTAATAATAAATTAAAAGCGAAAAAAACTTTTTAGAAACAGCAATTATTATTTTTCGAGTTGCTCTCAACGATCATTCCATTTGATACTCATATACTTTAAAAATAACTATTACGCCATTTTGGTTGGTCCGCCATATTGGATTTAGAATGACGTCACGTACCTTATTGTGCATTGTCATACAACTAAACGTGTGTACAAAATATCAGCTCAATCGGATAAAGAATATCTACTTCCAAATTGAGTTCTAAGATTCCTACCGAATATACATACATACATACATTGCAAGTTCAATAAAAGTTTTTAACCTTATCGTGTATTGTCATCCGGATTAAACGTGCGTACAAAATTTCAGCTCAATCGGATGAAGATATCTACTTCAAAATTGAGTTCTAAGATTCTACTCGAACATATATATTCACATACATACACTGCAAGTTCAAAAGCTTTTAATAACTTAATTAAAGCTAAATTATACTTTAATTTTTTAGCATGCAGTGGTATATTATGAACAAGATGGCGACGAAATGTATCAGTTTAGATCACAAGCTGAGATCGTCACAGTCCCCGATCACGAGATATTGCAGGTTCGTATTTTCGTTCTAATTAAAATATATTAACGCCTATATCGTCGAAGCGGTCTGCAGAGGTACCAGGAGGAGGTGAATGCGTCCCATAATGTGACAGACGGCAAGTTCTTCGCCATAATGAACACAAATCCAATTTTAGGCAGTGTTCAGTTTTTCAGTTAAACTACAAATAAACCCACCGGTTATGTTATGTTTCAATGGTAAATTAGACGTAGTTAAGCAGAAAGGATCCAATCCACATTAAACTAGTTTTGAGATAACTGTCTTTGAAGATTATTTATATTTTGTCATAATTGATTTACGACTTAAATAAATTATCAGAAACAACTTAAGGGATTGAATATCTTTTGTGGTATAAAAATTAGCCTAGAGTCTAAAATTTCTAAATTTCAAGCATGTTGGATTATTTCTGGTGAATAATAATATATACGGACCATATATAAATAAAAATAATAATAAATTACTGGACAAATTACACAAATCGATCTAACCCTAAAGTAAGCAAATTAAATTCTTGCGTTATGGGTGTTAGACAACGATACTAATACATAGAAATACTCAAATAGATACCAGGATAAATTGAATAAACACCCAGACCCGGAAATACAAACATCTATGTTCATCACATAGATACCTGGTCCCCCCGTTTTTTTTCATTCGGCCAACGAGGCGGTCATACATGTGGGTTGGTGTCTATGAATGTCATAGCTTTGTGTATCGGTAGGATCTTTTACTGGACGAAAGTGTAGAGCAATACGACCTCTTTAGTGTATTTAGCTCAATTTGGGTGTTTGTGTGGGTTGGATCCTTTCTGCTTAACTACGACCAATGGCAATTCGGAAGGTTATACACAGAAACCGCGATGGTTAATGTGGTGGTGATGTCTCGCGGTGCAGGAGAGCCTGGCGGAGAGCAAGCAGCACCGGCTGGCGCGGTCGGCGCACGGCGCGGGCCCCGCCGCAGACGCCAAGCCGTCGGCGCGGGAGCGGGACCGGCTCGCGGCCGCCGTGGCGCTGCACCCGCTCGCGCCCATACCCGCCGACGACCAGGACCTCATATGGAAGTACAGGTGCGCCCATCGTATACTTAAATAAATCCGTACTAACATTATAAATGCGAAAGTGACTCTGTCTGTCTGTCTGTATGTTACGCTGTCACGCCTAAACCACTTAACCGATTTTGATGAAATTTAGTACAGAGATAGAGTGGACCTTGTGGAGGGACATAGGCTACTTTTTAACCGACTACATTTAAAAAAGGGTATGTTTTTACGCAATAAGTATTATTATTAGAATTAGTCGGAAAAATGTCTGGCATTTGAAAGTTGTCTGCGTTATTAAGATAATTAACGCGGGCGAAGCCGCGGGCGGATAGCTAGTAAATAAATAAATATTACAGGACAAATTCCACAAATTGAAATTCTTCTGAAACGGGTGTTAGACAACAATACTAATACATAGAAATACTAAAATAGATACCAGGATAAATTTAATAAGCACCCAGACCCGGAAATACAGACATCTATGTTCATCACACAAATCCCTGTCCCTGTCGGGAATCGAACCCGAGCCTCGCGGTTAGTCGATGCG
>DVZL01000416.1:0-23602 GCA_018236625.1 Lasaia peninsularis
TAAATTCTACGTAATAAAAAACCACACTTAACTTCAGAAATGTCTAATTTAGAATATTAAACATTTTTTTTTGCCAAGTGATACCATGAAATATATTAAATATGATATATTACATATTTTATATTTCATATATATTTTTGGGATCCTCGATGGCCTAGTGGTACGTGCTTCGGACTTCCATTCGGGTAGTCCAAGTTCAAGCCCCGCCAAGTCTTTTTTTAACTTGTGTACATTTTCAGAGTGCTGTTACGGTGAAGGAAAACATCGCGAGGAAACCTGAATTCGTTGAATTCGGCCTAATCTAGGTTTGGACCTTGTTTCCTTCTGGGTTTCAGAGGTCAGATGGCAGATGCTTTGTAATAAAACTAGTGTCCTTGTCAAATCTCCTAGTTTAGGTAACCGACCCCGATATTATCTGGTAAAAGGCTAACACGAAGAAAAATACTATATTACATATTTATTATATAATATGTAAAAAAATTGTTAAATTTATTTTTAACATTTTTATTGGGCTTAATATTGCACATATATATCTTCACGGCCAGCTTCTTGTCGGGTAGGTAGAATGTATTGATATTTCCGTCGTAGATACGTATATTAAAGGTGGTGGAAAAAACTGTCGAAAATTTATAATTCTACTCATTACTCTCAGTGCTCTCATTTATGTAGTTTTTTTTAAATATATTTTATATGATGTAGTATATATTTTAAATAATGACAGTAAATATTTCAAATTATGCTTAAAATACACATAAACATAAAATAAATAAATATCCCCGGACAAAATACATAAATATATCTAACTCAACATTTTAATTAAAAAAACAAATTAGCAAATTTTATGCTTGTGTTATGGGTGTCAGTCATACATACTAATACATGGAAATACTTTTATAGAAAACCCAAACCCGGAAATACAGATATCTATTTTCATTACACAAATGCCTGTCCCTGTCGGGAATCAAACCCGAGCCTTGCCGTTGGTCGATAGTGTTAGGCGTGTACGCTAACCCCTCGACCAACGAGATAACGTTTTTATATAAATTTTATGTAAAATAGTTGATCTAAAAAATAAAAGAAAAATCGAATTGAGTTTACGCTGTGGCACACAATAATAAAAAATATATAACTATACTGACAGTAACTGGAGGTATATTACTACAGAAAATAATCTTTAGCTTTACTCAATGAAATGTAAAACTCAACTCTGTAATTATTATTAATATAATATACGTTCCTAGATTCTCTGACAAAACCTTCAGTCTCTATCAAATAAATTGACTCTTTAAAAAGTGGTTTTAAAATAAAGTATATTGGCCCGGTTCTAAGAGATCAAATGTCAGAGCTTTTCGATAACACCAAGTGAGGAAGGTCTTTCGATAATTTAAGTGTCCGACTAAGATTGATCGTCGACATTTAAACCCCTTATACTTAGTCGTAGATGATTTATATACCGATACTGTATTATGTTTATAAAAGAGAAATATAAAAAATCTGAAAATAAGACAATAAATTACATTTGGAGTAAGGTCAACTAAACTGAAAAGTTAATTTATGGATGTTTCGCTAGAAATAGTTAATCATTGTTCCTTTTAAAGAATATTTGTATATTTTTTTCATAAGTAAATGTATTCAACACATTATATTCAGTTATTACAATAATGTAACAAAGGCAACCAGATTTACAATTTTAAATTGTAAAATAAATATTCTGTCCTAATTTTCAAGAATCATCAACATTTGCAATAGTTATAAACTTTATAATATCATCAATTAAAAACAATATAAGAGGCATAAAATCATGCTAAAAGTTATTAGGTTTAGAAATAATTATTGAAATATTTACAATTATTACTTTTTACGACTTAATAGTAAATTACTGCTGTTTCTACTAATCATGTTTCATACCTTCGTATCCTTTCGTAGCTAGGTGCTACGAAAGAGCTACACACTGTTTACGAATGATTGTTTTAATGAACCTATATTTGATTTTATAAATATTTTTTCATATATCAATGCCCTGATTATTATAGATATTGTTAGATTTTTAGGTAATACAAATCTACAAAGTTTTTCATTTTATATACATTTTGAATGCATTTAATGTTATTTGAAAACTAAATCATATCCAAATAATGAAAAGAAAAAATTAAAAACTTTTTATACATTAATTTCGTATTAATGTCGACAAAATTTCAACTCATGAATAAAATAGTATAATAAGTTTATTCATTTTCAAGGTAATTACAGTATTGTCAATATAATTTTTTAATACATTTTCACTTCATGCTTATAAATTCTAATATGTCAAAATGATAATTTGTTTATTTACAAATTAAACCACGATTAAAATTCCTTTCAAGTCGTTGTAATCATTCACCATAACTACGATTTTAAATCATATTAAAATGTACTTACAATTAACATTTAAATATAAACAATTATCACATTGTAACTTAATTATAAAATTTAAAACAATACAACCGTTTCAAACTAAAATACAGTCTCAAATATACAAAATTAATTATAAACTAACATTTTAACACGTTTTATACAATTATTCGTATAATTAGGGACTCATTAATTAGGTAAATCTATATAAGTTTATATTATAATTCGTTTGTTTATAACTATTCTAGATTAACGCATTTTATGCTGTATCACGTCATCTTGTCGTGGGTTTTATGGGAAAGCTATCACACGAGAATCTCAGGTCGAAGATTCTTAAAATAATGTATAATGAGTGAAATGGATAAAGAGTGTAGGTGAATAAGTTTCTACTGTGGCTTAAAATTAATAATAGTATTAGAGTGAGTGGTAACGCTGGTGTTGTTTTTAAGGCATCACTTTGCATAGCCGCCGGACGCTCCCCGCTTACCACGTGAACCACCACAGATGCTGAATCTGGACACAAAGAAACAATACATTATTTTTAACAGGTAAAAGAAAAAGGTCCTAATTTAGTTTTTTTATTATACTTTTTTATGGCATTAGACAGTGATTGCTCAATATGCGTACTTGCTCATGCACACTTCTCTTCTGATAGTAAGAGATAGGCATAGCCAATAAACACCATAGATGTTATGAGTAAGTTTCTGTCCTGAAGCCAGGCTCTTATGTCGGATTGAGTCTACTCCATCCTTAAATACAAAGTGACTCCACTAGGAGAAATTTGAACACGGTAAAAAAAATTGACTTCATTATGACGTGTCAGAACCGGACCAAAAGAAGCCGGAAAACATGTGTTTCTCATTTGAAATATGACTTTACCTAAGACTGACATGACTGACTATGAAGGCTCTTTTGAATAATCCCTCTTTCACGAAATAGAATTCTAACTTCATACAGATTAAATAAACTTGATTAATGGCGATTGCTTACGCAAATATTTTACATTAAAAAAAGAGGAAAAAAATAATAGACAAGATGGTCCACTAAAGTATTACTATCTGTACCTAGTAACCTCATAAACGTGAAAGCTTTCACAAGCTTAAGGTTTAATCAATTTCCATAAAATATTTATTCCCGTGGCCTATATTATAAAGGTAAGATATTCTTCAACCCGGTCACAGTCCCAAAGGGTTGGTAAATAGGGAAGTTTGTATAGAAAACTAAATTATGCCTATTTGCGCCGAAATTGTGTTTTCGTATAGTGCCTTTTTTACACTCTATCGTTTATACAGATTAAATAACGTTTTTTGTTTAAAATAAGATGTAACTATAGTTATAAATAATAACGAGCTGTAGGACTGAAAGTAGCTCAAGTAATTTTAATTTATCGCGAAATAATGGCGTTCAACGCCATCTAGCGTCGGGAAATTTATTATCATGGAGATGACACGTATCTATATCAATTTCAATATTTCAAAATTATCTACCCACAAACATTCTTCAAAATCGTAAAAACCATTTCAGAGTGTGGAATAGAAAATATTTCATTCACATAGACTATAATATATCACTTACAAACGGTTCTTGTAACGCGTCTATATAATTCTAAAATTTACAACTGGACCAGAACACGGCCACTCACTTAGAAGATCGAGCGAAAGAAATTCAGCGGGCCTGTGTTTTTTATTATTTTCTAAATATATACATTTTACAACAACAAGAGATCAAAAGAAGACCAATCAATCCCAAGCATTCTTATCATCTACATATTCTTAAATCATAATAACCTCTTTATATAATTTAGATTTAACACATTTTTATATGTATTTTATTTTTATAATTTTTATTTATGTAGTAATTTTTTTCCCAGACAAGGTCATATTTTTTAGATTAAAAACCGAAAAACTCAAATATAAACACCGACTACGTCCGACCTCGAAGGCGATTAGGCATTAATCACAGACAAAAAAAAACAATGAAATGAACAGTGATCCGTTACGTGCTTCGTTACGTATAACATTCAACTGTAAATGACAACACTAAAATAAGTTTCAATTTGACAGCACAATCCCCTATTTATAAAATGATCCGACATTTATTATTTTACAAAAAATGTGATAAATGATGAGCCGCTCAACCGATTTTGTGCAAAAATAAACCATAAAACATCCACTAAATAGTCCGAACAAAGTGTAAGCATTTGGTCTGGATGGGTGAGTCCGTTCTTGAGTTATAAAATTACAACCAGAATAATAATTGGCATCGAGACTAAAATTCAGATTTCAGTGTAAACTGCTGATTGTTCAAACAATCAAACAACTAGTTGTAGAAGTTTTCTTATAGGTACTTCTATTAATCAAATAGCGATGGTTATGACGGAATATAAACTAGAAAATAGCGTTTCGTATAGACGACGGTTTTTATCTGGCAGACGACAATTACTTTACATTCAGACTGATATGACTTAATATTCGGTTTGAATAAATTTTCGTACTATAGACAACGTTGTTACGGACGTTTTATACAGTACGAAAATCTATACAAATAAATAAAATTGGTGCGTCTTTATGTATAAAATAAACGCTTTTTACTTAATGCATAATGTATGTTTACAAGGTAAATATACCTAAATAATATTTTTTAGAATTTTCATCTATCTTTCTGTTTGTACCCACTACCACCACTTGTGCCTTTGAAACGACTGTATCGATTTTTTTGGGACCTATACTGGCAAAGGGCTGATGTAATAAGAATTATAAGCTAATTTATAAGCCTACGTTGATTTTAGTTTTTTTTTTAAGATAGATAAGGTTCTTCGTGTCGATCTTCCGTTTCTAATCTCTTACGTTTTCCCTAACATCATTTCAAATTTTATTCCTATTCCATCACGGTCCATGCCATTAGGTTGTGGAATCCTAATCTAAAAAAAACCCTATTAGCCTTAAAAAGACAGTTAAAATTCCTATATTCCCTGATATAGTTTCCTGAATCATTTTCCTTTCTAATCCTATTCCTTGTCACTATCGGTAACTTTTATTTAATAACTTAGCCTATAGTATACTTTTGTGTAGTTGATTAGTTTGTGCACTATCATTATTCTTTTATTTATGTTTTTTCTCTATCCTAGGTTAGCTGTAAGACATCTCTTGACAGAGATAAGCTCGCCTTTTGTACTCTTTGTTATATTTTATTTTTCTTGTTTGCTGTAATATCTCATGTGTCAATAAAGTGTTAAATAAATAAATAAGATTTTTGAAATACTTTTAAAATTAAAAGAAAATACACTTTAAGTAATGGAAAAAACAGAATTAGGAGTATAACTTAGAATGTTTTTTTTATAGAAAAATATTTATCTCTTAAGACTACGTTAAAAAACTTCTAGTTTTTTTACTTAGCTTAAATAGCTATATATTTTAACCGTAATGGCGACGATTTGTATCTGGCAGACTTCGACGCGAACCACTCACTGACACGTTTTATCTTTTTTATGTTGTTGGTGCTGGCAATGACGCAAAATAAAACCTATAAAATTTGATAACACCCCCGCTTCCTGACCTTTGGTGTTGCCAAGCTAAAGGCCTATAAAACGGGTAATAAAACATTTACGACTTTATTTATAATTAAACACCTGAAAACCTTTAAAACTTGTAGAGCCCTAAACAAACGGTGCTTATAAAATATAATTAGCTAATACCAGAGAGTAGAGACTATGAATTGTCACTTTTTAACAGAATTCCAAATTAAGGAAGTGGTACAATTTGAGTGAATGGTATTTTTATGTTTTGCGGTAATTTCGAAAATTATATATTCAACTAGGTTTCCATCCGCAGACAAGACAGACATCATCTAGTTCTGTATAAAAGCTGAACAGCAGATTCATTTGATTAAGTAGAAATATACATTCACTAATCAAATATGACGACATATTGTAATGAAGCAAAATAAAACTTTGATGCCCAAACAGTGCTGCCATATTGGCGACGATTTTTATCTAGCGGACTTTTATTCGTTTCGCTACCTACCAGTTTTATCTGTTTTATAGTGTTCGTTCTGGCAAAAGCGCCAAACTCAAACCATAAAATGTGATAACATTTGTGTTTCCTAACCCTAAAAGTTGCCAAACCGATACGTAAGTATAAAACATAAAAAAAATTGCAATTAAATTGCTGAAAATCGATAAAAAATTGGGAGAAGTGTCCCTTCTGGGTTGTAGAGGTCAGATGGCAGTTGCTTTGTGTAAAAAATGGTGTCCTAGTCAATTAGCCCCTAGATTAGGTAGCCGACCCCGATATCATCTGGTATTAGATAGACAGAAAACTGTAATTACATCAACTTTTTATTTTGTTTTTGATAGTATTTTCCAAAATGGTAAATTATTTGCCGTAAAATTTACTTATAGGACGTCTTCTTGATTATCATTATCAGTTTTTACAAAATTATAAATATCCATCCAATTGGATCTAGTTAAAAAGCGCCATCTATCAAAGAAAAAATCTTCAAAACTTTCTTAATTAGTAAAACGTTGCGATTTGACACTCATCTATATATTTAAAAGAAAGTCGTGTTAGTTACTCCATTTATAACTCAAGAACGGCTGAACCGATTTAGCTGAAAATTGGTAGGGAGGTAGTTTAGAGCCAGGAGAAGGACATAGGATACTTTTTATCCTGTTCGATATGAAACGTCAGTCATTATTAAACGTGGTATAAAAACAAAAAAGAATCAGACTTGGAATAACAAAACGCAAATCACAGCTATGTAATTGACGTATAATGACCGCTATGTAATGAAGTATGGATAACAATTAGATAAATTGCTATATGTTATTTAAATAATAAACGCAGGCGAAGCCGCGAAAGGGAAGCTAGTAACAAATAAATGAATGATTTCTCCTTTTTTGAATTCAAACAAGATAATTCGTTCACATGTTTATATATTTCATACCTTTTCTCTGTTAAAAAAAACTAGCGTTTTTCGCTTTGACCGTTTTTTACAGATATTAGCTCGTAAAACTATGACTTATCCTACTTAGCGTGAGTTTCCGTAAATAAAAACATTACGTATTAAATTAGTATTCGATTCGTCATATGCGAATTTATTATAAGAGCAATAAAGACAATTTTTTATATTCTGTATTATTCATCGTTGGCGATTGGTGAAACTTCCACATATTCATATTTTAAATAAGAAACACATGTACTTTTCACATTGATACAATGTTATATAGGAACGTTATAAAAGGCGATGTAAAAGGTCGTGTTACACTTCCTTCCATATGCTTACCAGAACTGCTGGGAGCGCAGGTGTAGTTGCCGGAATCCCTGGGTGAAGCCCGGGCTATGAGTAGCCTGCTGGTGCGCGTCCGCTGCTCGGTCTCCACGCTGATGCCCCCGCGCTGGGCGTAGTTAACTACGTTTGTCCCTCGGTACCAATATATGAAACTGTGGACAAATAATCCGTTAAGTGCGAGTGGGACTCGTACATTAAGGGTTACGTACAATTATGAAAACGTCTATAGAATGACCTTTCCTCTCACTTTAAGTTGCATTCAAAGTTCTCTTTTAAAAGTCTCGTCCGGCAACTATTTTTTACGGGGTTAACTTACTTTTTTGTTACTTTTACTTTTTTTTTTTTAACTTAGCAAACCAAACACTCATTTTTTTTGTTTATTTTTTATATAATTAGATATATTTTTAGTTTTTTTTTTAAGCTTTGGTATCCTTTTTTATTTTGTTTTCTAATTCTATTGTTTCTTTTTATGCATCTGCCATTATTGTTTCTGTTTTCTGTTGGTGCAATGGTTGGCTGGTAGATAATTCTATACGCATTAAGGTCGCCGTTTGTATTACATGTTTGTATGTGACGTACAAAAGAGATTAAATAAATAAATAATCTATAAAAACGATAAAAAACGTACTTTGTATGGGAGCAACCTTTAAATATTTATTTTTAGTATATGTTATAGCGGCACTGCGACAAAAATCCAAACAAAAATCCGTCTGCTTGTTTGCCTTAAAAAAATACAAACGAATTGAGAATCTCCTCGTTTTTGAAGTCGGTTAATAACTAAGAGTTAAAATCTGATTGGGATGTTTTGTACGAATACTTTTATTTGACGTCGCTAAAAGGGTCGTATATCTGTTCAACCCACGCGTTCACTTTTATAGGTCAGCGTGAGCTCAGTAGTTATTCCGAATAAATAAACAAAATACAACGTTTTGGTATAAAATGTGAGCGGATTTGATAAACAACTGTTTTTACTTTATTAAAATCGGTGTAATGTTGTTTTTTTTATATTTTTTATGGGATAAGACAGCAGACAGGCACACGGGTCTCCTTATGGTAAGAGACAGCCGTGGCTTATAGACACCATAGATGTTGTAGGTGCGCCGCTTCTCTGTGGTCGGGCTGTTAGACCTTGTGCAAGACTACCCTACCCTGCGGACAGCAGGCAGCGGTATGCACAGAAGTATGACACTGGGTATGGGGCGGAGTAATCGGTCACAAAAATTTTTTCTTCATAGATTTTGAGTTTTTTTTTAGTTTTTTTATGATAATAGAAGCCACATAAGCAGACGGATCTCCTAATGGTAAGCAAAACACGTCGCCCATAGACACCAAAGGTGGAAATGGTGCGTTGCCAACCTAAAGGCTGGGATGGCAAGCCTCTTGCGGGAGTAAGTTTACCAGCTACCCCACCCTCCAAACCAGAATGTCGTGTCGTGACAATGGTGAGCACTGCCGCTATTGTGGAAGGAATAGATAAGGCGGTGGTACCTATCCGGGTGAGTCGTTGCAAGACTCTACCACCTAGTCCACCAGTAGTAGTAGAAGAACCAGTGCTCGCCTCTTACGAGCTGCCTGGGTGGAAGGCAGTTGGCCTATTCTACAACGGAACCGGGACCAACACGGGGAACCACCACTCTTTTGAACCGAGTAAAATTAGAAATAATAATCAAATACAATTTATTGATACAATATTTTTTTACTAAAACAGGCGTCTCCGCGTTTAGACGTTAACAAGACGAAGGAGATTACATTGTAAAGCAGCAATTACAGTACCTACGGATTGGAATCGCGCCTTGATACTGAAAAGATCCAGCGAAAGAATCTCCATCATGTCTTTTTTAAATTGGAAATACAATCTAACAAATATTATGTCGAAGTGAAACAGAATGTCCTTTTAATAATCCAACACAAATACGTTAGTATGGTATCCCATAAGTACAGTAAATCGAGGCTACATAAATCTAGTTGCGAATTAGGCATATATTGCACAAAATTTGTGTCTTAACCAGTGACATTCCATAGATCGCAACATATCAACGCTTCTAGCCTGTATTGGGGACAAATCCGACCTAGGAAAGGTAAATGCCTCAATGCTAGCCGATATAGCGAACGCGGGCGGAGACTCGAGAGGTCGGCCGTTCTAACGTACCGCGGCCCCGAAACAAATACGTCAATTTGCCAATAGATGTGTTAATATTAACATATTGTACATATCGACGATAATACTTTCAAAAGGCTCTCGTTACGAAACAGTAATAACTCTAAATATCACTTGATGAACACACGAATCAAATACAAATGGATCTAACTCTAGAGAAAATTATATTGTGAACTTTTGATAAGAGCGGTTGAATAATGTACTTAAATCAAATTTACATAGACATCTTCATAATCAAATTGATGTCCACGTTGAGAACTCAAACCGAATTTCGAATTTGAAATGTAATAACCACAAAAAGCTTAATCTCCTCGTGTTCTCGTGTAGTTTCTTATTAGTAAAGTCTAGTTAGAAGTAATATCAGATTTACCATCATCAACCCAGTCTAGGTTCCAAATTTATTTGTACTTACAAAACTCAGATCTTATTCACCTCATCAACCCTCCTCAAAAGATCTCAACGACTTAGGAACCTTCAAGAAAAGAGCATACTCATTTCTAAAAGGTCGGCAATGCATCTGTAATACTTCTGGTGTTCGTGGGCGGCGATGATCACTTACCATCAAGTGACCCACTTGACCATTTGCCTCCTTTTCAATAAAAAAAATCATATTTAACTAAAAATATTGTCCCAGATCCCGGAAAGGGTTAGGTACACTTCTTATGCACCCATGATTAGCCGACGATATTAAATCTTGTGATAGATGGCAAGTCCAACGGTGTATCAGATACAACTAAAAAGTAATAACTAAGAATAATAATTAAACATTCAACTTAAGGTGCGCTAAATATCATTATGCCATTTTAATAACGCAAGCTTAAACGTGTTCTAGGGCATATGACGGTTCATGTGATTAACAAATACCAAATTCGGCGTTTACAACGTCATGCTATCTCTTCCCGATGAAATAATAAGCAGAAGAGATAGAACATTTCAGTCATTTCGAATAAAAATAATTTTAGTTGGCAAGCATTAAGGGTAAAAGGATCGTCTAAATAAAAAATAAACTTTTTGGTTATGATATAAAATATTCTTATTAAGTTTAGGTATAGATTCACTAAATGCAACAATTTTTTTTAGCTAGGGTTCAGACCCTGCAATCATTAAGAAAGCCAGCCACTGATTTGATAGAGATATTATAATTGAGTTAAAATTGGTGATATTTTATAGATTTTGGAAAGTTTGCACAGAAGCTTCAGGCGAAATGAGACGTGTCATCCATACTTAGTAAACGATCCACGAACTAGGGCTAAAGGTTCGTCTCGTTTTTCATTATTCGCACTGCTAAAGATTGCAAATGTCTCCCTAAAGCGGCATTGCTGGAGACTAAACACATACTGCAATGTCAGCAAAAGTGAAAAAACTTTCGTCAAGCCAGTTGGATCGTCTCTTTGATCAAGTAAGTATAGACAGTGTCCGATTTTCTGTCTGGTCCTGGTTTCCCATTCAAGGTAGGCAATCTGTTTTATTAATTATTTCAGTTTATCCAAAAACACAGCGCTCCCTGGGATCAGATTTGTAGCCGATATAGCGGACGCATCATGGGACATAATATCGTCGCAAAACATGGCTGCAAGTATATATCTGCCTACTCCTTTATTTATTGGAAATCTTCAAAAATATCATCTTTATTTGAGTTCTAAGTATTTGCAAACAGTTGTCAAAGATTCTTAAAATATCTCAAATGAAATAAAGTGATATTTGAATCGTTAGAATGTTAATTAAGAGTTATCTGACCGGTGCAAGGCCATCTGCGGAGGCCTCTTTGAAATCCCCAATAAAAACAAACGGATTTCATTTTATCGATATGAATATCAAAAACTTCATGTCCACTATAATATTTTATGTAGACATTTCTTAAATATTTATGCAAAACAAGCAACACATTTGTAGTATCAACCAGTTATAGAAACAAGATTCCCAATAGTCTAATTGCCGTGAAAAAAACGGTCAAACACCTATCCTATTAAATATTATGAAATGGTTTTAACACGCTTTTCATAGTGTGGTAGAATGCTGTGCATCAACTCGTGCGGATAGGGATCCACCGCCTTACCTATTCGTGTCGCTACACTAACACTGTCGTGCTACGGTTCGGAGGATAGGGTAGCTAGTAGACTTGCACAGGCGGTCAAATAGCCCGACCACAGGCCAGCGACGCACCTACAACAAGTATGGCGTCTATCTATAGACCTCGGTTGTCTCTTACCATCAGAAGAGAAGTGTTTGTTTGTGGTCTTATACCAAAACAGTGCTTACGTACTTTCTTTTTAAATATGGGCTAGTTGTGTGAGTATTTGTTAACTAAGTTATAATTATTCTAGCGAGCTTTTGCCCTCGCGTATTGCAAAATTTAAAACCTTAGTCGTAATTTAGTTCACACAAACTTTTATCCCCTATTTTACTCCTCGAGGGATTCAATTTTGAAAAAACTAGCCTTAAGGGTTTATCCTGGGCGTTGATACAGAAATCTTTTTTTTTTACATTTTCCGAGTAGGTACATACATTGCAGAATAGCTGTGCCCGCGACTTTGTCGACGTTTACGAGTACATTCTAAAAAAAAAGTAGCTTAAGCAACGGCTTATTACACCATCTATATGCCGGTAGATCTCCCGTCAAGATCGATCCAGTAGTTCTAGAGATTAGCCGGAACAAAGTGACGGACAAAAATTGTAAAAAATACTGTTTTAGTATATGTACCGTGTATACATACATATGCATTAGGTAAAAAGTGCTTATTCTCTTACATTACATCTTTTTACACATAAGATGTCATTATTTTTGTGTCCAGGTAATTATTTAATATATTTCCTTATTTATTTAAGTAGATACTTCTACGTATTAACATCTTTGACTAGCATACATGTCACAAGCATAAAATTTGTATACTCTGGGGTTCTATTCGCGTTATTTGCCCAGAGACAATATTTACAATTCAATATATTTAATTCCTACTCGTAACAATTAAGAAATTAATTTTGGGAGATTGAATACTAAGTAGAATTACTAACAAAAAGTACAATTAAGAGATTACACTCCTAACAAGAATCTGTTCCGAACATGCAGTATTGCTAACTCTTTCTAAACTGGACAACATCAAATCAAACCAACTTGTGACAGTAAGATAGCCAGCCCTTTGGAATGTATAATATTCCGGACAAGTCGTTGTGAGGAGTGTAATCTCCAAACAGTACCTTTAGCTTCTTGATTAGTATATAATCTGGAATATTATGGTAATTAAAAGCCGCACTGGTTATTGCGTCTTTTTTTATTTTCAGCACGTATGCTCTGTCTCTTTTTTATAGTTACGTTGAAAGAAGATAGCGATAACTTGAAACAAGTTTATTTAGCGTCCGGCAGAATTACTGCCAACACCACTTAAGGGGAAGACTTAATAGTTAGCAATAGCCAAATAACCAATAATTACAAATAATTCCCTAGATTAGGTAGCCCTTATATCATCTAAGGCTAAGATCAAGCAGAAGCCAATAAATATAAATCATACTTCTTAATATGACAACCAAAAACTGACTGGTATTTATTGGTTTTCATGGTTTTTTTTGGTCTTGCTGGTGAATATGAAACATATACAACTTATCTAAGAGACTCCACAAAGGAGTCGAATATGTCAAAAAAAGCCAAATTTATGATAATGAGATAGATGTTTAATACTGCGGTCAGGTCGTTGTTAGGAGTGTTATTTTCAGATAGTACGTTTAGCTTCTTATGTTTTTACAATCATGCAACATTCCAAATAAAATCAGCGGATATTTTTGGATGAAAAATATAAAAACTCACATTTATTTTTGAAAGAGCCTAAATAGACTTCACTTTTTTAATGGCTTCCGTTTTTAGCTACTTATCAGTAGTGGAGCACATTGTATTAACTAATTACGCACTAATTTTTAGCGCATAATCTTATGGCGATATGAACTTTTACCATCAGGAACTATATTTTACTGCCTTCAGATCTCACTAATTAATCACCAAAATTTATTTGGCAAAAAATTACAACATTTTATAAGAAAAAACAATACTATATTTAGAAATGCAAATTTAAAACCAAACAAAATTTTATTATATTTTTACTTACACTATGTTATTTTTTATCATGACAGGTTTATTTTAGGTGATACGCACGATGACGCGGACGTAACGAGTAACATTGGTTTTGAAAAGAAATAGCCTGACAACAAAAAAATGGTGAAACAGGCAAAAAAACGTTTCAAGGTAGTAGTGCAATGTATGCAACTCGCTAGCAGATTCAATTTTAAATATAGCAATATTTTTTCTGTATTTAAAATGCAAATTTACAACCAAATAGCTTAAAATTTAACCTAAAATCAAATCAATTGCTGTTCGTCAGTCTCGCTAAAACTTGAAAACTGCTGGACTGATTCAGCTTTCGTTTTCCCATAAAATATTTCCAACAAATCTAACATTCAATATTCGTCCTGTCGTTCAGAAATCAAATAGATTAAAAATATTTTAGTAACAAATCAATATTTAAAAAAATGCTTTTCATTTTCTTCTCATTCTTAATGCTGGCGGTGCGAAGTTCGCCGGGACAACTAGTAGACAATTATATATTTTATACTCATTTTTTATTATGACAGGTTTATTTTAGGAAATACGCACGACGACGTAACAAGTTTTATTTGTCCTGCAAAGAAATAGCTCGGCAACGATGACTATGCTGAAACAAGCAAAATAACGCTTCAAGTTAAATGCAATGGATGCGATATGTTGGCTGATTCGTATCAGGTAAAAAACAGTTATATTTTGTAATGCAATTTTAGTTTGTTATTTCTATATTGACAGGTTTATTTTAGGTAATACGCACGATGACGTAACGAGTTTTATTGGTCCTGCAAATAAATAGCCTGGCAACGATGACTATGGTGAAACAGGCAAAAAAACGTTTCAAGGTAAGTAGTGCAATGGATGCGACTCGGTGGCAGATTCGTATAAGGCAAGGTCGGCGGGTGCGCCCGCGCACGCGACACCAGCGCAATCACTTTCACCACGCGTCTTGCCAAATGCAACAACGATATAGTCTACCTGGAATAGTTGCGTATTGAACACTCATTTTTCCATAATTATAGCATTATTGCTTGTGATCTGGTTAGAGTAATATAGTGAAATGATAAAAAAAAAACAAAATGGAAAGACAGAAATACAAATGAACCCACAATTAGCTAATATGTGGCAAGTCCATCGCCATTTTGAACACTAATCTAATCACAAATATTAAACATTAAATTTTAGAATATTTATTTTTCTTAAACAAGGAACAGAAAGGAATGTAAAATACGAGAGGATGTTGAACATGAATATATTACCATCAATAGCACAGCCATTCTTCCAAAGAACTGTATGAAACAAGTACGTGAAAGCAGTCAGATTTCTTTCTTGGAGATCCCGTGACCTTTTCTTGATTTTTGTAGAAGATGAACGAAATGGGATTTTAGCCGGTACTATAAAATAAATAATCCTTTTACCACGTTCTCTACCAGACAGCTAGATGATAATTAATACTACATTAAATTATTAATACTAATACTACATTAAAACTATTTAAAGGACGCATATTTTACATAGTGTTATTTCTTTTTATTTATTAGTTAGCCATGAACACCATCAAATAAGCAAAAAATCATAAATAAAATTAGTGACATATAAGTTTTAGTACAAACGCACGTAAATAGGGCTTACATTAGATTTTGTATAATAAAGACATTAATAAGATAATAAAATAGAATCTTATAATATTTAATAATACAAATTACGAGATAAATCAGAATTTACTCGTACTTATATTTAAAATGAACAGATTTTTTTATATGAAACTATTAATCAACAGATTATTTTCATATACAATAAAGTACAAAGGTTGTATAGAAATATCCGAATTGGATAACAAGTAATACGTAGTAATCTGCTCTGAATTAGATCGGCTTTGTTCGTCATGATAGGCGTGGCTTACAAAGACAGGAAATATTATCTTCATATGGGGCCAATAATAATTTCACCTGATAGCCCTATATTTTAATCGATTAAAATAACTATTCAATAATGACATAATGGAACAGTCTTGTTCCGGTTCAGAGGGTGGGATAGCCGGTAGACTTGCACATCAGGCCTAATCTACGGTATCTATAGATTACGGTTGTCTCTTACCATCATCTTCATCATCATCATCTCTTATCATCAGAAAACCCGTGTGCTTATTCTATGTATATATACTAATATTATATTCGTAATTGACATAATGACAGCAGTGCCCCCTACCGCACAGGGTCTATTGTCACCAACACCGTGACATTAACTAGGTGGTAGAGTGCTGTGCAGCAACTCGCCTGGGTATGGATCCACCGCCTTACCTATTGTTGCCGCCATAATGACATTGTCGTGTTCCGGTCCGAAGGGTAAGGTAGCCGGTAGACTTGCACATAAGGTCTAACAGCCCGACCGCAAGGCAGCGGTGCACCTACAACATCTAAGGTGTCTATAGGTCACGGTTGTCCCTTACCATCAGGAGACCCGTGTGCCTGTTTGCTGTCTTATCCCATAAAAAATATGTTATAAAAACCTCAATACTATAATCGGCCACATCTAGTAGAATATATATTAACACATACACACCAGGCAGTAACCGCTTCCTCTTCACAGTGCGCTAAATTCGTTTCAGTGAGAACCGTATTGTGCTTTCGTAACTCGGTTAACTCACGTAATCAATGTTCCAAAGTACGATCACCCACAAAAATCTAACAACCATCAGTTCTATTTATATCCAGATAAATAAAAATTACAACACATTTTCCGTCACAAAAAGGCAAATAACAATAGTAAAGCTGAGAAAACAGACTTCAAATTTATTATTTTTTGTGGGTATTTTTTACTAATTTTTCCAAAAAATTTCAATTGGTATAAGATTCATTTACCATCTCAGAAGTTGCATTTATCATAAAAAAACAAGAATTGACAAAGAAATGGCGTCACAAACACAAAAAAATATATAAGAAAAACCTCATTTTTGTAATAAATTTGCAATGTGATAAAATACTTTTGTAACAACTTTTTAACACACAAACTCTACAAATATTTTTTTCATTTTAAGTATTTTCAAGTAGGTAGTTGCTTTTTCTATTTCTCTTACACATCCTAATACTCACATTCGTTGTGTTATGTTCCCATATGCCAGAAAACAACGAAAACTTCACATTTCAAACGAACTCAAAACCACTTGCGACACATAAGTTTACCGGGTGGTTTAACCTCCAAACTTAAATATGACAAGCACTGACGCCAGAAAATGATAAACTAATGCTATAGAATATTTACAGGTCGCAAGCACTTCATCCCTAATATAGTTTCAGAAGTAAGACTACTGGTACATTATTGCAAACTAATTTAGAATTATACAAAATCATTATTAATTCTCGGTAAAACGTCTTTAAGTAAAATATTTAGTATTAAATACTTGTACTGTAATTATAGGAACATTTTCACTGTTATAAAATGGAACAGTGCAAGTGTTTAATACAAAATAATCGCTTTTCTGCTACAAATTTAGGAATTCAGTACCTAAACTATCGTTTTAACCTCAATAAAATTAAGTAACCGTGAAATATTTTAAAGTTTCAGGCTCTGTTTTTATTAAACACGTCGTTAGTCTTTACCAAAAATGTTTAATTCCTGTGTATAAGGAAATTATTAAGGACGAAGTAATCTTTAATGTCAAGGCCCATAAAATCCTCATAAAACAAGACTTCGCGTCACAATATTAAAAAAACTAATGATGTATTTTATGTATTATGAGTTACTGAGTTTCGTATAAACAGATGTGTCGTACTTGTGGAAAATTACCACAGTACTTGTTGCATTTTCCATACGGCACGTGTTGAGAGCAGCGCAGTTGTTTGGTGTGTTTCTTTATTTTTAACCGACTTCAAATAGGAGTAGGATGATGACTCAGTCAATTCCCAGCGGATCTTGACGACGATCTGTATGATAGGTATTTCAATGGCGGTTCAATATTGGCACTTTCTTCACGACACAATAAAGATATTTAAGTCCATAATTTTACTACGTTCAGTTATAAATAGGTTGCTTCTTACACCATTTTCTAAATTTCTCTTTTACACACCAGACGTACGTAAAACCACAGAACAGTGACGCACCAATAACATCTGGTGGCAAGAGACAACCGTGGCTTATAAGACACCATAGATGTTGTAGATACGTCACTGTCTTGTGGCTGTTAAGCTAGGTGTTTTTAATCTAGTTATACGTTTACGAATAAAAAAATGTTAATTTATATTGTGTCTGAGCACATAGCAACGAGAGTGATGTCACATCGTACGTCAGAGGCCGCTCGAATCGGAATAAACAATACCCAGTGTGTAGTATGATATTTAATTCTACAGATTAGCCTCTTCAATACAAGTGCTCACAACTTAACTGCTGCTATATATAATAAACTAGCGACCCGCCCCGGTTTCGCACGGGTACACATAAAAACCTTCCTTTTGAATCACTCTATCTATTTAAGTCAACCGCATGAAAATCCGTTGTGTAGTTTTAAAGATTTAAGCATACATAGGGATATAGGGACAGAGAAAGCGATTTTGTTTTATAGTATGTAGTGATAGAGTTTAATAAGTCGCTTCGTTCTACCATTTCAGTTCCAGGTTCGAACCCCACTATGTACCAATGAGTTTATAAGTACAATTTCTGAATGCTCTTATGGCGACGGTCTTGCGTCCTATCACATCATGGGACCTAATATTGTCGGTTAATCATAGGTGCATATATACCTCTACCTACCCTTTCGGAGATGGGGATGTGACGATATTTATTTATTTTACCACCCAGGGTAAACTGGAAGAAAATGCTTACTGGCATTAAGTACATACTTTTGTGCAGTAAAAAATTTAAATTGTAATCCAGATATCATTTATAAATTTTATGGCAAGGACCTAGTTAAGTATTTTTTTAAATAAAAACTTACAGGTATTTACCCTAGATGGCATGCTAATGAAATTGAAGTCGGTTTTTTACAGTTTTATTGCGTTAAAAGCATTTTAGTAATCGCTATCTCGCTTTAAACAAACACGACTGTCGGTCTACCCAGATCGTTTCTATGACGCGAATGTACCTAACCGATGATTCATTTAAAAGTCAAAAAATTCCCAATAACTCCAATGACTTCATGCGACCTGA
This sequence comes from Lasaia peninsularis, assembly GCA_018236625.1. Classification (NCBI taxonomy): domain Eukaryota; kingdom Metazoa; phylum Arthropoda; class Insecta; order Lepidoptera; family Riodinidae; genus Lasaia; species Lasaia peninsularis. The sequence goes on from DVZL01000416.1 coordinate 19,065, forward strand.
GTGAACTGTATCCGACTGTTATCATCCTGTTTGTATATTAACTACAAGCTGTGTCCGCGGCTGCGTTTTTATTTAATTATTTTATATTATAAGTATACATATCTATTATAAAATTGTAAAATAAAAGAAGCCTAAGCCGTTCCTTATTCCAACAACTGTCTGCTAGTGAAAGTCCCGTCAAAATAGACCCAGCAGTTTCAGAGATTAACGGGTAGAAACATACAGACAGACAGACAAAAAATCTAAAACATGTTGTTTTGGTATATTTACCCTGTTAGTATACATGTGTATTTAGAATAATGCGGTTCTTTTAGTATAAGGTACACACTGACGCCCCAATTTTATTTATTTGTATAGATATTCTTTGTAGAATACATGGTTTAAAATTTGAAATCACATTGGAATGACCGGAAATGAGATAAGAAAACCACGTAAACTTGTCTTGTCGCTAACTAACAACCACTGCCAGACTACCATTGCGAAACAGTAGTAAATCTGTTAGGAACAATACGTAATATATTTTTTTATTAGTAATATATTTGACTTGCACATAAGGTCTAACAGACCGACTCCAAGAAAACGACGAACCTGCTTCATCTATAGTTGTTGTATAGTATCACTTAGTTCTTACCATCAGCAGACCTGTGTGCTGCCATAAAAGAGCCCAATTAAAGTCAAATACTAAGTATTAAGCTTTGAAAGAATTATTAGACACAACACATATATTACATCATGTCCGGGGAGACCCAGTTAGCCATTCCACAACCAAATTATACTTGGCATTTCATACTCTACTTAACCTGATAGGGCTTCAGCGTGAATATATGTATATGTGTATTAGTCATTAGTCTTACCTTCTAAATTTAAACTTCCGCTTAATTTGTCTACAATTATCTGCCATTTCGCCAGACATGGTTAAGCAATTAATATCTCAGGCTCCAGACTAATAAGTTTTTGCCAATAATTGGTTATTGTCACGAAGATAAAGATACTATCTTTAAACTATACTCCTAATGACACCCATTTCACTCTCATAGGTCCTGCTATCTCACTTGCACCAGGCCAGGTTGTCCAGTTTAGAAAGAGTTAGCAATACGCAATTCGGGACGGTTATTTGTTAGTTGTAATCTCAAGTAGGTACAATTTAGCTTCGTGCTTATTGTATGTGAAGGTGCCAAAATTAAATAATAAAATATAATATAAAGTTAACAAAATATTACTTGTGTAACCACAGATTAGCATACATATTACTTACCTACTTGCGAGATGTATTCAAAAAAACGACTCTAGGTCATATTTTAGGAAGGAATAAAAATGTTAATATATTTTTAGCCGACTTGGCCTCCAAAACATTAGTTTCAACTCTTGTTAATAAGAATTTGCAATTATTACATTTGATGGTATTAAATTATGACGGTTCAAACTTCAAACCAATAGAGACTCTGTCCTTTCTTGCGCTCTGGCGTTGGTACATGATAGGAAGGTTAAGAAGAATACAAGTAGAATGAATGAATGAATGAATGAAAACTTTATTGTACACCAACAACACATTTAGGACAACAAATAATTATTCTTAAAATAGATATTCTTATATTAATTGGTATTATTGTACTAATGTCACTTTCATGTTGTGTTTACTTATTTTTACTCCGACACTTACTTTATAATAAACTTATTTAATAGTCATAGTAAACCAATATACGTAAATGCCATAAGATAATTGGTAAAAGAGGCCGACCCAAGAACCGCCTGGTTGGTTGTTACGTTAAAATACGTTCATTAACTTAAAAAGGTTCTGAGGCGACACATCAAAACACTATGATCAAGAAAAAAAACATATTGCTTTTGCCTTTTTGTTAAATAAAAAAAATGTAACCTTTCGTGACAGAACTCTTGACAGCTCGCGTATTTTCCCTCAGTACTGAGCAATTCAGATATTTTTACAACATTTTAAGCTCATTACACGATAAATACCCTGGCATGACAGAAAAACGTGAACTGCCGAGATGATTAACGCTTTCAAGTGTTTGTGGACTTTAAATGATTGCTTTGAAAAGACCGGTGGGAGGTTTTTTAAATAAATAAAAATACATTGAAGAGCTAGCGACCCATCCCGATTTCACACGGGTATATTATGCAAGTAATATACATAAACACCTTCCTTCCTTTCTAAAAATCTGAATTAAACTTGCCAATTGTCTTAAAAAGTATGACTTCAAGTTCTGAACTAGCCCATTGCCGTCAAAAGTACGATGTCAAGTTTTTATTAAAAATAATGTTTTCATAAAAATATTTTAAAATTTGAGAAATCTCAGCGATGTAAATCAATAGATCCGATTGTCCCTAATAATATTTTAAATGCAAAAGTCAGTAAGTTGTTTCATTTCCACATCAAAATTATTGACTAAGGATAAAACCATTTTTAACCCGATATCAAAATTGATTTCCACCTATGTATTGTCAAACAGTTTTGTGTGTATTTTCTTTATTAATATCGATAAAAAGTTGTAAAAAAATTACTAATATAGTATCTGTCACTCATTTTCATGATCCAGATTAGAATACTTTATATAACACCTGGCTAATTTATATCATATCACTCCAATTTTGTCGGAATTTTTGGCCTCAAAAAAGGTCACCTGGTCATACTATAAAATATGGAGCAGATGTCAAGTATGTTTTAGAAAAAAAGTAGCGAATTAAAAAAAAATTGAGCACCCGTCGTCAATGTAACAATACTTTTTGTTCAAAATAAGGCACGTGGGCAAACCCACCTTTAGTAACTCGAGGCTTTAGCGGAGTTTCATATAGTTGTGTTATTTCAGATTTAATGACATTTGACAAAATCCCCGGTTTATTATTTTGCAATGTTTTGTATTTACTTTGCCTGTATTTGATTGGATTTCATCATAGGACCTAATATCATCGGGTAATTGGAAGTGTATATCGCATCTTTTTTAGTAATATAAGGGCACAATCTGAAAAAGTAGTTCTTTGATGAAAGTTTAAAGATTCTAAATTCCTACATCGCATCTTTTTCTTTTAAATAAAACGCTTATTATTTAAACTTGAATTGAGTAATTTGGGAGATTTATTTTTCTGCCAGCGGTAATATAATTTTGTGTCGGCAACATTTAACCAGCGGTTACTGGTAGAGAATATCATTTTGTGGCCTCAACATTTAAAATAATAGTTTACAAAATTTTTGACTAGATCCCGTATATTACTGAGGGTGCGATGTGTAGTAACTCTATCTATTCCTTCAGGGATACATACTTGACGATATTTATTTTATATTTAATGAATATGTTCGAGTATTAGATAACATGAATCTTACATAAAAGAAGAAAGAACTAAACTTTAGAATGTATATTTCTCACGGATTTTTTGACATTGACATCAACTAACATAATATTTAGAATACAGATAATATTATAAAAAATATTGTCACCTTTTTCGTTCTTAAGTTGCAACATTCTGAAGCAGAAACAAACGATAAACCATTTCAAAACGACCAATCTAAAACAGCAGCTGATATTAAGTGCACGCAACAATGGTCTCTATGTTCAAGTAATTGATTATGATATTGTGTAACCGTGAAAATAACAGATGTTTTATTATTGGTAGCACGTGCCTTAAGCACAATGAACACGTCAACGGAACGGATCGGTTATTAAGCATTGACAGTGGTAGTACAATTGGTGGCCAGATGTTTGGATCAATATTTTCAAGATGCATGGGAGATACAAAAACGAGGGATATTCTATTGGTTTTCCAACCCTCAGAACGACCCTAAATGAGTTATGACATAGCGACCATATATTTAATGTGGATATTACACTCCTAAAAACGACCTGTTCCCAATATTTAACATTGCTAACTTAAAAACCTTCCAGCCTCTCATTTTGTGACCTATATGATGTTAAATAGCCTCTATGGTGTAACAGCACAGCTGTCGTCTGTTAGGACCGTTAGCCGCGTAGGGTCCCGGGTTCAAATCCCAGGTCGGGCAACTTTTTTTTAATGTTTTTCAGATTAATCTGAGTAAGCATTACATTGGAAGGTGCCCGAAGTGGCGATTTGCGACCTATAACATCATGGGCCCTAGTACCTTCGATAATAGGCGTGAAGGTGTTTAATAATCTCACTACTCGTGCCTATGAAAATGAGATAGATGTTTAATAATGGGAATATGTTGTTGTTAGAAGTGTAATCTCCAGTTACCAGCTTTAAGAGCGAACAAGTAGGCTGCTCTATTGACAATAAATGTCAAAATTTATTTATATAAAGGGGGATCCTCGGGAAATTCATAAACCAGATACAATCCTAGGTTAGGTCAAACTCGAAAACATGAATCCGGTTTTAATTATTACAATATTTTCCTTCGCCGTAAGAGCACTTAGAAAATTTACTTAAGTCATAAAAAATATTGGTACATGGTGGGGGAAGAAGCCTTGACCGCTAAACCACAATCTCTTGCATTATGAGAATACACACATAGAATATTATGTATTATTTTTTAATTCCATTATTTCATA